>JBBPCY010120074.1:0-17787 GCA_037974405.1 Brachyalestes nurse | reverse complement strand
CTAATGACTGTAAGACTGTTCCTGTAACTAATGACTGTAAGACTGTTCCTGTAACTAATGACTGTAAGACTGTCCCTAACTAATGACTGTAAGTCTCTCTGGATAAGGGCATCAGCCAAATGCCCCCTTTACCATAAGTTAAGTTTCCTACTTTGAAAGTTCCTGGAATTTTGCATCCCATGCTTGAGATCAGGTGAGAATCGCTCATCAGAGACTCAGTCAGAGCTGCAGGCTGAGAGGCTTCGCAGCGTTTCCTAATAAACGCAGTTTACAGGCATTAGAACACTTTGTTTGAGAAGCAAGGAGCCTCTTCATGGTCAGAAATGACCCTGTTCAATGCTGTTCAACGAAGTAGCAAATAATCTGCTTTACTCAGCGTGCTTTTTAAACATCAACAAATATTGGCCTTTATTCGGTTTTCCAGCTCAGTGGTCCGTGTGTTGTTTCATTTGGTGTCTGTGAGCAAGCAAGCCTTTATCAGTACCACCCTACTCCCTCCAGATACAAAAACACACGTTTCACCTATACACATCACACACACTTGGCCAGGTGATTGGTCTGCATGGGTGGGCCGGTGTGTGTCACGTATGGGAGGTTTTTTTCTTTCCTCTCTGTGTCTGAGAGGGAGAGAGCCATAGGAGCAAAAAGTGTCTTTCTGGGTGCCTAAAAAAATATGAAAATACAATTTGTACTCTGTGTTTACAATATAGTTATTTTCTACATGTCATGTATAACAAGCCATGATGTGTTGAGGAGATTCTATATGTCTCCCAGCCATTCTACCATCCAAACGATTAGAGACACCTGATTAGGGGATATAGAAACACATGATGAGACTCATTTCACACACTGCGCTGCTCTAAATCCAGCCGAACAGGTCCAGTCACACTCCCTTTCTAATGGAACATGCAGTTAGTGTTTATTATATGCATGATGTGACATAACATGGTTTAATCAGGCAAAAGTACCCATGGTGTCACATGGGGAAAAAAAGACTAAAACCTCCCAAAACTTTTATTCAGTGTTTCACACACTGCCCAAAATCCGGGACTACTTATCTGTCTCTGGAATGAAAAATGTTCTTCAGTACTGACAGTATCCACAGTATGTTCAGAAAACCACATTGTGAGATACTGTGATGTAATTGATTGTGAAAACAGTAAAGATAGTCACATTGCCTAGCCCTTAAATTTGCAGTTTTGATAATGATTGATATGATCTTGAGGTGTATACTTGAATGCAGATACAGCTTGTTTCCATGTGAACTATAAATAATGGCATTTTTTGCTCCTTCATGATTCCATATTCAAGGTTCAAGGTTACTTTATTGTCATCAGCAGCTGTGAACATGTACATCATGAGATGAGACGTTTCTCCATGGACCACAGGGCAACATATAACAACATTCAACAGACTGCAGGTTACAACAGACAGACAATAAATAGACTAGTGTGGACACTATGTAAACCTTCCGGAGTGATGAGTATTGCACCATAAATATGATTATTGCTCAGAAGGCAGTTAGCAGCATTGAACAGAGTGCAAGAAATTACAAAAACAATACAAAAATGTGTAACAGTAGTGTGAATGGGGTGTGAATCTGAGACAGTCCAGTAAGTAGACAATAGCGAATAGCACTGGAAACATGTTCTTGTTGCACAGGATAGATAGAAGCATAGAAACCACATTGAGTAAGAGTAAAATTATAACTAGTCAAGTGACAGGACTTAAAGGGGCCAGTAGTGACAGTAAACAGAGGTACAGTAAAGCGCAGGTGCTAACTGAATGTCCAGAGTGTGTGTTTGTTAGTCCATAGCATTGTTGTGAAAAACTGTGAAAGTTAGGAAACACCTTAGTTGCCAATCTATTAACATTTTTTACTAATCAGCCTAAAATCAATGTTAAATCAAACAATGCAAAACATTCTGTCTCAACATTTGATGTTCTTTGACAGTCACAGAATTAAAAGAAGAAAGTGAGAGATCAAACATTTTAAAATATTTTTCAATTCTATAGTGTGAAGGATTTAGTCTTTTTTTGAGTGCCTGTGAGCTCGAGTCTTTTACTGTGAGATGGTCAGGAGCTTGTTCTGGGATTAGTTTGTTAACTTTTTTTTTTGATGTGGTGTAGACTCAGGCTAAATCAGCTTTGCTTCTTTTGCTCACTCCTTTACTGTGACTGGCTTTTATAAATGCAGGCACCAGTGAGGTGATTTATATGCTGAGTATGTGAATAATTTTCTTTATTGGTCACTTTAAGTATTGCTTTGATTATTCCATACCCTAAATCATATATAATAGTATGGCCTTTCACTGGGTGTGTCATCAAAGCAGTAGATGAAGACTAAATCATGTATTGTAATATGTCATATTGTAATGATTAGCATATTACAAAGGTAAAGTCATTTTTTCCAAAATCTCTGTATAATTCAGTGGTGGACATGTAAACATTCAGAGTGGTTTAATGTGAAATTGTTCATTTTAGAAAAACTTTAGAACGTTCCTTTGCAGGGATGATGATGGGACCCAGGGGTCACAATGTCTATAACACAAATATAGACATTTTATTTACAATCCACAACCACCAGTAAACCTGTATTAATTATAGGTGTACTGGTTTTTAAATACGTTAAAGGTAAAATAATGAAAAAAAAACAATCTGAAAAAAATAATAATAATAACCTGGAAAAAAATGCCTCACAATAAACTTTAACTTTGGCTTTAGGCCAAAGTCTTATTGCAAAACTCTGGTAAATCAGTCAGTGACGTGGAGAATTAGAGCGAGCCTAGTCAGAAAAGTCAAACGTAGTTGGAGAAGTGCAGCTTGCTGTTTATTGAAGAATGCAGTGGCCTGATGGTCCGGCGGAGGATCCTGTCCTCAGCTGGAGTTGAGCTGGGTGTTTATAGGCATAGGAAAGCGTTGATTCTTCCCACCTCATAGCATTCCACCAATCCGTTTCAATTACATCATTGTAATCCACCAATAATTAAAAGTTTGCTAATTATTTCTAATTAATTATGCGAGCCCATATGGAAGCATTGGCATAACTGGGTATGTCCCAAGTGCAGTTCAGCTTATGTCCAGTTCAGTTCAACAAGTTCATCTTGGCTCTCATTATTACGAAGTCTTCAAGGACATGCACGGCCTACGAACTCCTAGTGGACGGCAATGAAATCTTCAGGCCAGGTGGTGTTCTGCTTCAGCGACGGGTTTGAATGCGTTTATGAGAGTATCTGGGTTTTTCCAGGACTAAATGGACTGTTTAAGTCTGAGCTCTCAAGGACGCATGCAGTGGTACATCTTGGCTTATCTTCGCTTAAGTGCAGCTGTTCAGTCTGAGACTGAGCTGAGGGAGATTTGGGCTTGTGTAGTGTGTGTTTAATTCTCCATTATGTCAACGTTTACTTACTTTAAAACCATGTATTTCTACCATGTCAGTCACCGTGAATCCGTAAATGCCCCTTCAACACCAGGTATCATGTCTGTAAACTCCTCTGGAAACTTCTCTAAAACAAAGCATTTCACATCGAACCATGCCTGATAACTTTGTTTACATATTAATGGTCGAGTTATACAGAAACTTTGAGAAATCTGCAAAATTAGCCTTTAAATATTGCACTGCAGTCATATAATAGCTTAAATACTGTAATATCTTCTATGGGGCCTGTAGCAATTCCCACCACTAGTGTTTATTGATGGTGGTTGACCAACAGTGTGGCAGCCATCATTTCCAGAGCTTCTACTCTGCTGTGGTCTTTGACACCGATCCCTGTGTGCTGCAGGTGGGATGGACCTGGCGGAGAGGCTGCTCCAAGACCCAAAGCTTTCCAAGAGCAAGCAGGCCTGTGCGGGCCTGACTGACATGAAACAGCTCTTCAGCTACCTGCAGCTCTTCCAGATCACAGACAAGGTGAGCTCAGAGATCGTGTTCTCCAGGTCCCTGATTAACAGTGCATTCATGACATCTGAGGTCTCTGAATATTCCAGCCCAGAATCTCCTACATCCCACCTAAAAACATTCATACAGTTTATGCCGGAGTTCACAGTGAGCTAGAGTTTGTCAAGCTGCTGTGAGCATTATTAAAAAGCATTTATGTTGGAATTAAAGAATCATTTATTTGGTTCCTCATTTTATGTTTGGGGTGAATTTGACCCCATTCAACATTTAATGTCCCGAAATAAACAACTGGTCTTTTTTTGCTTCATATTAAGTGACATTTTGTAATTTAATGGGAACAACCTGTTCTTATTTACAAGTCTTCCCTAAACCAAATATAGTCACCCAACCAAGATGTACTTAGTGTCTGAAGTTTGCTTCTTTCATTCAGCAGTGGAGCCATCTGAGTGGTGAGATTGCAGGGCGCTACTTTTTAAAATCGTGGCTTCTGGAGCTTCATTATGATCTTCAATTCTGCAATTTTGATGAAGCTTACTCTTATTTCTGTTGCTTGCTTGGCAGTAAAACTGCGTGATTTAGGGAGATTGGGACATTTATTCACATTTATAAATGTTTGTTTTGGTGATAATCTAACTTCAGCTTAGATTTTGACTAAAATAGAAAGTTTGTGCCCAATGAGACTTTGTTCATTGTTCGGGCTACTTCAGGTCATCTGCAGGGCAATATCAATAAGTAGCCTAAGAGAAGGCCCAGTCTTCCAGCAGTATTACTAGGCTTACTGCTCAGGCTCTCTGTCTCAATGGCAACATGAGAGAGGCTTTTGGATCTACATCTCTCTGGAATCCAGCTGGTGTGTATTGAGATTTGTTGTGGGGTGTTGGTTGAACGACGACTCTGCAGAGAAGTTTTCAGGAACGCTTTAGGAAAGTGTGTGATGATCTAGACATCTAGTTGATGCAAATTCAAGCTTTTATCCCTTGTTAGCCCACATTAGCCTCGTAGCGCCAGTGCTAAACTAAAGAAGCGCACTTTGTAAACGTCTTGGCTGGATTTAGGGGGGTAGGTGGAACACTCAGAACATTTGATTTTTGGCTGAACCAGCTTTTGAGATCGAACTTGGCGAAAACCATTTCTCAGCATGGTTAAGGGCGCTGAAATAATGAGTGGTGAAGAAGAAGGATGCGGTGACCCAGTTTAGTATAAACAAAATATTTTGTACTTACACACAAAAAGTTGTTTCATACACACTTCTTATTGTCAGTGTGTTTTACTTTAAGATCAAAAATTGTTCAACTAATTCAGGCAGGCACTTACTCTGTAAGGGGTTTCTCTTAAAACAGATTTGAAAATGGTTATTAAAAAATAATTATTTACCATTAGATACAAAATATGGGAATGTCTAGTTCTGACACATCTGAAGTGATCAAAACATGGTATTTTTATTGTTGATTTAATAGTAGTTAAAAAGTTGGAGAAATCATTGTTTGGAGGCCTAGTTCAAGAACCATTCATACTTTAATTTAACTTTCTCCATAGGTGGTCTTTGACCTGAGTCTGGCACGTGGGTTAGATTACTACACGGGCGTGATCTACGAGGCCGTGCTGTGTCAGACGCTTCAGGCCCCCAACCCTATGCCCGCAGAGCAGAACGGGGCGGTGTCCGGCGACGAGGCAGGTGTCAGTTTGGGCAGCGTGGCCGGTGGAGGGCGGTACGATGGCCTGGTGGGAATGTTCGACCCTAAAGGCAGGAAAGTGCCCTGTGTTGGGGTCAGCATCGGCATTGAAAGAATCTTCTCTT
The DNA here is from genome assembly GCA_037974405.1 of Brachyalestes nurse. NCBI lineage: Eukaryota > Metazoa > Chordata > Actinopteri > Characiformes > Alestidae > Brachyalestes > Brachyalestes nurse. The sequence continues at coordinate 12,091 of JBBPCY010120074.1, read as the reverse complement.
TAATGGAGCAGAAAACTGAGGTGAGCCACACAGACAAATATGTGGAGAAAACAAATATTTAGGGCGAAAAAGGTGGCAAAAACGGATTACTAATGAAAACAAATTCTGTACCTTTTTTTGAAGTTCTCAGTCTTCGGAATGCCACAAGGGTCTTCGATGATTCTTCCTTATACTGGATAAATCTTTCTTTGAGATTTTTTATTTTACTGTTTTTGGTGAAGGTGGGGGTGCACAGCTCTTAATCTGTTGCATTTCTGTTAGATTTCATTCAATCTAATATCATAAACCTTTAGCTCCCCCCTGCACAGCCCTTTTGTGACTCATCAGATTTGTTCTGGCTCACAAAGCATAGAGCAGAGTTTAGTTCCAACCACTATATGCCACACCTGCTCCAGCTAATTAACTTCTCTGACTGGCTGGATAAGACCGTTTCCACCTGGTCACTTTGACAGTGGTTCCCAGACTGCTCCGGGAGTACTTGCACATTTTGTGTTTATACACCCAGTTCAGCTCAAGGACATCTGTTGGACCAGGTGTGTTGGGAGCAGGGAAATCTCTAGAATGTGCAGGGCAGGGGGTTTTCCAGGACCGATTTGGGAACCTCTGCTTTAGGAGTATCAGGATTATATCTGAAAAACATGCAAGCATCAAACCGATATAAAACTGATCCCTCGAACCACTTCAGGAGGTGCTCTGAGACACATAGCGGTGGAAATTACTCAACACAGTGTTTGGAATTCAGTCTGGAGACACATTTGACCTCCAAATGCTTGTGGCTTAAATCTTATGATACACTCCAGATGTGAGTCAGGTGAAGTGACCAGGTGTAAACGGGGTGTTGGTGTTAGATAAGAGGTAGCCTGCATGCAGGTTGAAATTAGACAGGCTGCTGCACCCACAGTGTGTGAAGGAGAGATACTGCAGGTCTTTCCTTCTAACTGCTGTCTGACTACAAACAACGTATATAGTTTTTGTATAGTCAACAGTCAGTTTTATATTATACTGTAAGTGACCACTGGCGAGAGCAGATGAGAGTGACCAATAAATTTACCTATAATCTCTGAAGGCTAACAAATGCAGACATACCCCCTCTACCCCCCTCTAATCATTAACAAGCTTCATCAAGAACTGTTTTCAGTTTTTAGCAAATTTAATGGTAACATTTTTCACCCTTTACCGAACCTGGAGTAAAACACTTCATGGGAGTAGTCTTCTGAGTGATGTCCTTTTATTCTTCATGCCAAAAGCTTTTCTTTACCCATGAACACTATACTAGAGTGTGAGGTTGACTATTATGGTCTGTCTCTTTGTAGCTGTCAGCAGAGAAAGTGCGCACCACAGAAACGCAGGTTTTGGTCGCCTCAGCACAAAAGAACCTTCTGGAAGAGAGACTCAGACTGACAGCGGAGCTGTGGAACGCAGGCATTAAGGTGTGTGTAAAAGTACTTGCTCTACTTTGAAGGGATTTCTAACCAGTTTAATTCACTGTTTTTTTTTTTTTTTTTAATTTTCTAAACTGTGTAATTCCCACCAGATGAAGCAGTGCATGTCCTTTGCTCTGTTGCGGCCCCTTGTGAGAGGTCTTGTGTATTTGATTGTTCTCTCTGTTGCTGATTAAAGGCTGAAGTGCTGTATAAGAAGAACCCGAAGCTGCTGACTCAGCTGCAGCACTGTGAGGAGACCGGCATCCCTCTGGTGGCGATTTTGGGGGAGCAGGAGCTGAAAGACGGAGTCGTCAAACTGCGCAATGTGGCCAGCCGAGAGGAGGTATGAAAAGTGTAACATAAGTATAAAATTAGTCTGTGCTTAGGGATGCACATTGTTTTTCCCACTACATTATTATTTTGTTGGAGCAGGGAGAGCTTCTCAACACTGAAAGACTTTCCCACCAAACTCATTTCTACCTGAGGACACCTTTGGAAGCTGCTGCTTACAGCTTATAAACTATAACTACCATCCTGCCTCAGCTAAACATGCGCAGTGCAACAAAACTCTTCATGCGGAACGACTTAAAGATGCATTTGCTGGTTAGCTTTATTGTTTATTATTTTAACACCCTATTTGTCAGAATTTAAAATTCAGAAAGCCTAATATAATTCAAAACCCTCCCCCAATTAGCAGACGGCACAAGGCCGACAGCTTGATTAACACTATTGCTGACTCGGGAGGTCATTATTATGATATAACTGAGTAATCTAGTAATTATTTTGACAATTAATCGACCAAGCATCCTGAGATACTGTTGTTATAGGTTTCCTCTGTCAGTGATGCTCCTCTTGGTGGAGAATGTTGAACGCAGCTTCATATTTCCAATTCAAACTGCAAGTTAGGCCAATTCACAGAGAAGATACATTTTATTTTAATTTAAAAAGTAAAATTAAGTAAGATTATAATTGACCAATCATGAGAGTCCTACTGAGAGTCCATTACTGCCTCTGTAGGTGCCTCAGAAACATACGAGAAATTGTGGCCAGGTATTTCAGATTTATCACACCTTTACATTTTGAGTTATCTGCTCATCATCATTTATTATTATTATTAAATTAAGAATTTAGTAGTAATATTCAGAATAATTCTTAATAATTTGTAGTAGTTTTGCTCATATAGCATCTTTCACAAGTGACTTGGATGAAAGACAATTTCAGATTTGATGCTACAGCATTGAAAGATCTGCCACCCATAGAGGAGTTTAATGTAAGGACTGTAAGTAGCCAGGTGTTGGAGGACCTGTGAGACTGAGGGGGGCTGTGGGTGTCCTCGTCCACGGAGAGCTCTGAACACTGAGTACTTTGTGCAACTGAGAGTTCGATGTTCACAGCAAGCACCCATTATTCAGTGCAATCTATTAGAAGTAATTACTGAAGTATGTGATTACAGGAACTGTCTCAGAGTTTCACCCATAATTTCCACACAGCTGGACAATTGTGTGGAGGAAATAAACAAATTTGAATCATGCTGTGGAATCACAATGACTTTTGACCACACAGAGTCCTTTGGATGTATGACAACTGCTACAGTTTACCTTGGTCATGTAGATCCTGCTATACTGTTTTCATTAGTAACCTTTATTTAAAGAAGCTGTTGCTTCACAGGTGGACGTCTCCAGAGCAGAACTGGTTGAAGAGATCAAGAAAAGGACCTCAGAGTCTTAGACCCATTTACCATACACCAACAACCCATCAGCACACCTCATATAAAGACTTTTTCGCTGCTTCCATTAAGCAGATAGGTGATGTTCTAGCTTTTGTTTCATTCTCAGTCTGTCATCTGCCTGTATCTAAACAAAGGAGTCATAAATTATAATAAACATGCTGTTCCTTCTCAGCCTACGGAGTTTTCTGTTCCCTTCTGAGATTACAGAACTACCTAAACAGTTTATTAGAAGTGCCTGACAGTCAGTCCTAAGGTCCCCAGGAATTGGATGATTTATTATTTTGGACAATACTGTTGTTAACCTGGCCAGAAATATCAGCTGTTTGGAAAGTAGAGGACATTAAACAGTGCTTGGCATCATTAATAAGATACACTATCACTATTTTCCACTGTGTCGCTGATTGGATGATATTTAAATTTGCATCAATAAAGTGACTGAACCCATGTTTTCTGCTACAAACCTGAAAGCTTGTTTTGACTGATTTTTTTTTTAAATGACCAAATGAAAAAGGAAAAGAAACCCACATGGCAACAGAACTACCACCTTTCGATGGGTAATAGGGATATAATGAGCATTATCAAATACAATGGCTAAAATAAATTTTGATTCTATTACAATATACTAATATAAAAGAGATATTAAAGATTTCAAGACTGCAATAAAGTGAACAGGACCTAACGTATTGTCTTTGTGGCTTAAAAAAAAAAAAACATTAAAAAACTACAAATAAATTGCCATCAACTGACATTGGCCTATAGAATTGGGAATCAGCCCTAAATTACCATCGGAGCAATCCTTTTATATGTATATTTAAGACGGACAGGCAGATGTTTTTGAGACTCTCCTGAAACAGATGTATTTCTTCACTGTTTGAGCTCCAGAGTACATATAAGCTCTCACTGCTCCGAAGCTGAACTGTTTCAAGCTGCAGGTAGTGAGACTGACCAACCCGTGTCTTCCTCTGGGTTTCTGTATCAAAGCCTGCAGCTCTGCAGTTCAGCCTTCTACTGCTAGACAAGGACGTGGGTTTGATTTTGACATTGGAGTAACAAAAGTGGTAACTTTAGAGCAATCACTATCATCTTTCATACGTTAAAGTACATGTTCATAGTACATAGACCTACAGGCTGGTACTGCCATCCACCAGTAACAACGTACAGTAATCACAGAACACAAGACATTATTTTAATTTGCCATCTTACCTAATAATTGTTTGCGGAAACCACAAATATCCTATGCATTTTTTGGTTGCTTTTTTCATGGCAATATAGAATTTTTCATGCACTTAATACTAAATTATGAAGAAAAACATTTACTAATTTCATAACGTAAATTCAGTTACATTTCCAAATAAACAGAACTATTAACCGTTTTTGTTCCAGCAACCAACAGAAAACAGTGTTTGTACGGATTGTTTAAAATTATTGCAGGGGAAAATTCAGTAGGCGCTTGATTCTGGTAGGGACGCGTCCGTACCTCCCCACCCAAACCTACGTCCTTACTGCCAGAAGACCTGGTTTAACTCATCAGAATTGTATCCCTCTGGATTTGATGCAACAGCCATGAGATAGAAGAACTTCTGTCAACCTGAACTGTAGAATATCTTTTTAAACATACAGGCTGAACAGACTGGCAGACAATTATCCAACAAAGGTCTCTTTTTTTTTTTTAATAAGTGCAAAACACACAAAGCAACCCACAAAACAAACAAACCATTCCACAGTATGAAACCAAACACATGCAAAAAAAAAAAAATCACGCACACATGAAAAGTGCAAACAAACTGGATGATGCTAACACACAATAACAATTATTAAACACAAGTATTAATACTCCATAATTAAAATATTATAAAACATATCAAAAGATAAAACGAGGTTCTTCAAACAAAAACCAAACCATCTCTCCCTGACATTTACCCCAGTGTATTCAAAAGGGAGCGGCACTGATTCAACACTACATGCTTTCTGAACGCAAAACCGTTAATACATGGTCAGGCACAGGTTATGATAAAGGAGAAGACTTCTAGCACCGCTGGCACATGGCTTTGATGACCTGTTTGGCAGTGGCCTGGTGGACTTCAGCCTCCGTTGTGTCGAAGCTGGTGCCAGGTAGGATCTGGACAACACCGCAGAGCGGGACAGGCAGCTGAGGGACAATTACCCTGTGAGGCAAGAGCACATGAAACATCAGGCTGTTTTTTATTTTTTATATTTTTTATATATATGTGTATAAAAATAATATATATGCATATGGGTGTCACATGATTACAAAAATTAATTACAAGCTCTCTGATTAATTGATCTAAATCACGCATTTTTGCTGTAAAAGAATTGTTTTAATGTAATGAATTTTGGCATATGAGAATAAATAATCAACATTACAGACTTTCAGTGTCTTATTTAACTGTTTTCACACTGTTCATGTGCAGTAATGGTCACAGCAATCAAAATCATGACCTAATATGTGGAGAAAAAAAAAATCAAAAATCCTTCAGCAAGAACAATGACAGAACCAAGTCTATCTATAAGTCTATCTATATGAAGTTATGCTGCCTTGTAGAAAAGTGCTACTGTAAAGCTTTATAGTCGGTTTAGCACCGATAATGATGAGAAATAGGCAGATAATATGCAAAATGCAAAAAATATATATTGCATTTAAATGAGAAAAGCCTAGATAGAGAGATCTTTAGAGGTGATAGAGCCAGTTTATACAGTTTATCCGATTCGAACACTGAGAAATGCTACCGTGAAGCAGGGGGTTCTGATTCTGCTACTCTGTGGAAAAATGCTCCCCTGAAGTTTATACAGCTGCCAGTGTACCGAGGCAGCACAGGTTTATGGGCGTGGCACTGACTGTGGAACTGCACATGTGCAGAAGGGCCCGGGAGCACATCTCGATGGATAGCTTGTTCTGACAGAACACCGGACCGGGTTAAAGTCACGTGGTGCGATTAATCAGCGCTATTTTTTTTTTAAACACACCATTTTTTCTGTGATTAATTTATTGAAATTAACGTGTTATTTCGACACCCCTTATATGCATACATACACATATACACCCACAAAGATGTGTGATAAGCAAATATGTGATGAAAATTATAGATCCAGTCCTAAAATTACTAATTATTACAACTAACACTATGGGTAGCAGTCAACTAAAATACAGTGGAATGGGAGTGGAATAGTTTTTAGCTTAGAGAGCCTTCTATCTATCTATCTATCTATCTATAAATAAATTAAAAAAAAATCTTTGGATGTAGCTAGAGAATCAAAGCACTGCTCTCATTAAGCACCAAATCTACGGAATACTAACAGCTCCCTCTTGTGGTGTATCCTAAGTCTGCTAAGTGTGAGTTATTACAAGTGAGTGAATTACAAGCCACTTCCATCTTCACATCTGAAAGAGTAAATGAGTAAAAAACTCTTGTGATTGCTATTAAGTCACATGATGTATCACGTTGCTATTTTAGCCCATGGATTCCACATCTATGTGTGACTACCTGTAGGTGAAGTAAAGAAAACCATCTGGGCCTGTGTGGTGGTAGTGAACATCGTAGAGCGGGGCACCCAACCGGTAGAGCTCACACAGCCACTTTAGCTGTCCAACTGCATCACTGGGTGGCAATTCTGGCTTTCTGGTGGTCAGGGGTACCATCCCATTACTCACATGGGGGGCAGGACCCCCAACAGCCCGGGAGAAGAGCTGGTTATGGTGAGGAGGGGTAGAAGGTTGGATAGGAACAGGGGGAGAAGAAAGGGGAAGAACAGAATCTCTGCAATTACAGAGGGGGGCAGGTTGCTTGATTTGAAAGCGGGGAGGTGGGACAGAAGGCTTCGCTGAAACAGTCTCTTCATGGCACTCATCTTGTTTGGACCTGGAACCGTAGGTCATCCATCGGATAGAGATGCAGGCGTGAAACTGCTTCTTAAAGGCTGAGGACAGACGACAAAGAAAATATCTAGTGAAACAATTCCTAACACTGGCCTTGGAACATCTCTTGCCAAAACCATTCTACACTGTATTTGAAATGGTCCTTCAATCAATTTGCCTCTTGAGAGAAAGTCAGTATCACTACATTGTAGGGATGAGTGAATAATCGAAATCGTATCGAAAACCCGATGTGAATATGCGTGATTTCTAAATCGCCTTACAGCACGATTTTTTGTGCGCTCCCGACTTTTTCTGCGGTATGCTATTCGAACCAATCACAACGCAGCGCGCCGAAACAGAGCGCGAGAACAGGAGACTGAGCTTAACGACAAATAGGCTGCAGAAACAGGGATGATGAGTTCAGCACAGGAGGACTAGGTGCCCAAAAAAAAGGTCAACATCTGTGGTGTGGGATTACTTTGAGTACAGGAAAGATGATGTATCACAGAGCCAGGTAATTTGTAAGACCTGTCAGTCATTTGTAAGACGTTGCGGTGAAACAGGGTAACACAACAAACCTATTTCAATACCTGAAATATCAAAATCGCAATATTGTTCAAGAAAATCGTGATAGGTTTCTTTTGTCCATATCGCACAGCCCTACTACATAGTAGGTGTACAAATTTCATAGTATGTATACAGTCATTTTTCAATGCAGCAGAAATAGGCAACGGTGCAAGTCCTGGTGAGCAATTTCAACACAACAATACAAGACAGGATACCGCAGTCGAGCAGCTGCACCCAAGCCTAAGATCACTATGTGTAATGTAATGCATCGACTAGTGTGGTGTACAACATGCCCCCACTGGACTCTGGAGCAGAGGCAATTCACTATCTGGGAGTCTGATGGATGAATCTAGCATTGGAGGATGACAGCAATGCTATCCCTTGGTTTGCAACGCTAGTGCCAAGAGTAAAGTTTTGAGGAGGCGTAATGTTCGGGGTCTTTTTTTTTAAGGGTTTGGGCTACGTTACAGGAGCACAGCTATACTGGAATAGGAAAGGGTCTTCCACAAGTTATTGGGACAAAGTTAGATATTACATGCAATATAACTGCGTAAAAATGTCTTTGTATGCTGTAACAATTTCACGGAAGAGTAACGTTAATGCTACAGCAAACAAAGAAATGTTGCACAATTACATGTAACAATTGTACTACATATGTATTTCTTTGTGACAACAACTTGTGGAAGGCCCTTCCCTGTTCCAGTGCCCCCATGCACACAGCAAGATCCATAAAGACATGGTGTGGAGGAACTGGTGTTCAGAAAGCCCTCACATCAGTGCTTATGGTTTTGGATTCAGATGTTAAACAATCTCATATGCACTAAACCACTGTAGGTAGATGTGGGGCAGCTAGTGGCCTGGTGATTAGGGAGCTGCCCAGAGTCATGCATTTAAATTCCAGGAATGCCGGTGGCACCACTGAGGTTCCCTTGAGCAAGATACCATCCCCACACTCTCCCCGGGCGCTATGTTCCTGGCTGCCTGCTGCTTCACTTGGTGAATGGGTTAAATACAGAGGAAGAATTTCACACTGTGCTATGTTCTCTCAAATGTTGCCAAAACAGCTCTGACCCACTGAGACATGGATTCCCCTAGATGTGATGTGGTATCTGGCACCGACACATTAACAACAAATCCTTAAAGTCCTGTAAGCTGTGAGGTGGGGCTTCCATAGATCAGACTAGTTTGTCCAGCACATCCCACAGACGCTTCATCAGGTCGAGATCTGGGAATCTGGAGGCCAAGTCAACATCTTGAAGTCCTTCTCATGTTCCTCAAACCACTAAACCATTCCTGAACAACTTCTACAGTCTGTCAGGGAGCATTATCCTGCTGACAGAGGCCACTGCTATTAGATGAACACATCTGTAATGAGCTACTTCGTTTGCAACAATGTTTAGGTTGGTGGTACTTTTAAAAGTAACATTCGCAGCAGATCACTGATCCGCTAGCTTGCCTCCGGTGCATTCTGGAGCCATCACATTTACATTCATAGCATTTAGCAGAAGCTTTTATCCAAAGCGACTTCCATTTCCTAACTACAGGGGGCAGTCTCCCTGGAGCAACTTAGGGTTAAGGGTCTTGCTCAGGAACCCAGTGGTGGTGTGCTGAAGGTAGGATTTAAACCCATGACCTCTTTGTCCAGTGGCAAGTATCCTACCCACTAGGCCACCACCACCATTCTACCCCTTGTACAGTCAGGACTGTCCCGATTGCGAATTGTAAATATTGAACATGTTCATAATGGAGCGATTCCCAGTAGTATGAGGTGGACGCAGATCCTCTGGTATGAAATGAGATGTTTGAAACTCGTTCATTATCTGAAATTGTGTTGTTTCATTCAAAACAGAACTTATAGTGCGGGACTTAATGACTAAGAATGTCAAGGACAAAAAATGGTGAAAATGTAATTATAAGTGGCATCTCTTTTAAGAGGGCCAGTGTTTCAACTCACTTGTTAAGTTTTAACAGGTTTAATTAGAAAATCACCAAACTGTGATAAACAACGGCCCTCCAGGACTGGAGTTGGGAGTCCCTGGGTTATGAATTACACGATTGGGGAAGTTACTTACCCTAACCTTAACAATAACCACTTATATTTTGAAGGAACAATTTAGATTATATAACATTGTTATGAAAGTTGCCAATTATAAGAAGCAATTTAGCTAGTGTGGTTGGAGATATTCTTATTTTAACCTCTTTTCTTAACTCTTTTATTTTGAAGGAGAACTGTGTGCTCGACAAAGAGCTTGTCCTGGTCAGCCTAGGGTTTCATATTATCATACTAGTGAACGGATGGCTTTGAGGTCATTATTTAATTGTAGCAGTTTTGCAATATCGTTGACATGCAGCATTACATTATTGTATACATACGTTTATGTAGTACTACATCAGGACGGAAATTGTTTGTATAGCCTGAAGTAGTAAAGTGTCTGGTCAGTTTCTCTGTCCTCTGATAATGTGCTCCTTGTCTGTGTGCCAGTGTGTTTTAATAGCATGTGGAACTTGATAGTCTGGCCAAAGTCTGGTCAGTTTTGCCTAAGAGAAATTGAAGTCATAATGGAATACTCAGTTTGCCTTTCTTAGCATCAGTTTCTCTCTTTGTCTCTCTGTCTCTCTCTTTCTCTGTCTCTCTCTCTGTCTCTTTCTCTCTTTCTCATTCTCTTTCTCTTTCTCTCTTTCTCTCTGCCCCAATCTCTCTCTCTCTCTCTCACTCTGCCCATCTCTCTCTCTTTCTCCATGTATCTCTCTTTTTCTCACCATCTCTCTCTTTCCTCACAAATCTCTCTCTCCCCATCTCTCTCTCCCCATCTCCTTTTCCCTCTCAAGATTCAGGAGAGTTTATTGTCAGCCCAGCCACATACACACGTACATAGGGGGTTGAAATAGCGAAGCAAATAGTGTAGTCTCCTTCTTTCTTCCCATCTGTCGCTCTCTCTCTCTCTCTCTCTCTCTCTCCATTTCCCATTCCCTCTCCTCTTTCATCCCATCTCTCTCTTTCTCCTCTTTCATCCCATCTCTCTCTTTCTCCTCTTTCTCTCTCTCTTTCCCCATCTCTCACTCTCTCTCTCCCTCTTTCGTCTTGTCTCTCTCTTACGTTGTCTCTCCCCATCTCTCTTTCTCTCTGTCTCTCTCTCATTCAGTGTTACATATGCAGGGTGGACCAAAAGGTTAATGTGTCTAGTAGAGTGGACAGTAATTGGACACAGTATTTTAAAATCTCTGCTGTGTCTAATCACCTCTGTGACACAAATACACACACACACACACACAGACACACACACACACACACACACACACACACACACAAACACGCTACTGCCATGCCAGTATCAGTATCATTGCAGTGCTTAGATTGGTGGTCCTGTTGGGTTCTTGAACATTGGTGAATGAGGTAAAGGGAGTTAACAATGATACAAAGAAACAGGTGTAAGCTTTTGTGTGCACCTGGATGGTCAATGGGGCTGATAAAATGGACAGTGGGATACAAGGTAGATGTACTAATGAAGTGGTTTCTTGGGGTACGTGACAGATACAACATATATCAGGTTGGATAATTCCTCTAAGGGCAGTCAGGCTGCCAGGATGGTAAGAGTGGAAATTCCAGGACAAGTCTGAAGAATAACGTTGGCTTTATGACAAGTACGCCATAAAGCTCTGATAACAGTAAATCATTTTAAGACCATCCGGGTGAATGTGAACCTGCATTCATATGTGTTTGCCTTGTATTCAAATACTAAATAGGTTTGTTGGCAGGACTGATTCAGGAACAATGTTGTCTCAGCAGTCTGTAATGTTTAAAATAATATTACATGAAAGTACAGAATATCATGCAAAGGTAACAGTAATTATAGAGTTATTGATAATGGTAAACGATAATAAACTTAGTATTCTCTCAAAATCTTTGAGGAAAAAAACTGAAGAAACTTTAGCAATTCTGCATGTGGGAGTCTTGCATACTTGACTAAACAGCTGTTCTTGCAAAATCTGTATGGTTCATTCTCTACATCATTGGACATAACGCACAGAAAAGAGTGGAGATCAGGTACAGAGGTTCTCCTTGTCGTTGTTTTGCAGCTCATCATCCAATCAGTGATATTTCTCCAAGTTTTAGCCTAAACATCCTGCTACAGAGGCGCAGGTACTTGCTTTCACGCTTGGTTCTCCACCAACACACTCCTCTTTGCACACGTTTGCCAGTGTTTACAAAGCCGTTCTGGATTTCTCCATCTGTGGTGTTGATGTCGCTCTCAGTTTGCATCACCATGCAGTAATAATGAGACGGCTGGCAGTGACTATAGGTCAGGGACATGATTAAGCCTAGTTTCGGATTCAGCTGCAGTGTCAACAGCGGTGTTTTGCAATAAAAAATTCCATTTAGTCTAGGCTTAGGCTTAATCTGGGTCTGGTGAAACTGGCCCATAGTGCACGCCGTGTGTGTGTGTGGATAATGATCATGTCACAGGTCTACAAAACAGCCAGCGTGTGTGTGTATAT
>JBBPCY010120039.1:2500-17789 GCA_037974405.1 Brachyalestes nurse | reverse complement strand
ACACACACAAACACACACACACACACACACACACACACACACACACACACACAGGGGCTGGTGCTCTCTGGCGATCAGCAATATTTCAGAGGGTCAAAGGGGCACCCACCATATAGGTCTGGACCCGGATCTATAATACCCATGTAATACCCATGACACACCCTGTTTATCTCTTGTTCATAATGAAATAAGATCTAAATATGTATTTTGTCAAAATCACTGCAAGCGTTCTTGAGAATCTGTGTATACCTAACATAAATATTTAGGTTCATCTTAGATGCTAGTGGCTGGAATGGAACGTTCAGTAAATTAATTTTTTTTAAACAAGCAAAGTCATTTCATATCAGGGGCCCATTAAATTGTTTCTGCACTGGGGCCCAAATGACCCTAATTATGCCACTGGGCACAGACATTCACACACACATAGATGGGGGAGTATCTTTATAATGATCTTTGGCTAAGAAAACGCTGAAGGAAACACATTAGAAACACATGCGGAACAGCTCACGACACACACAGTAATAGCATTCACACACACACACACACACACACTCAAACTACACACACACATACACAGACACACATCTCCTACTAAGCACATACAATATAGAAACACAAACACTACACATTACTGTCAAGTACAGGTAAAAAATGTTTTGTTTGGTTTTTATTTAAGTTTTTTTTTCATACAGTCCAGATGTACTACTATACACTTGAATGTGCATTAAACCAAGTCCTATACTATTTAGGATTTTGAATGAAATAGGTTTAACCTAACTCACCTATATGTCCAGTGTAGTATGTAATTTTGTTTTTTCTGAAATAAAGGGTGTCAATAGGGACTTATTGCTTCTTTTCTGCAAAGGCTTTACACTACATGCTGGGACATTGTCTTGAGAATTTGATGGCATTTAGCCTCTAGAGCATTAGAGGAGGTCAGCAATTGATGTTGGATGATTCGTTCTATATCACAAACTCCAACCCCACTCCGACTCATTCCAGAGCTATTGGGCGTAGGGGCATTTCTCTAGAGAATGCAGTTCCAGTGTTCCATGGCCCAGTGCTGGTGAGCTTTACACATCTCTGTGGCACTTGGTGTTAGGGTTAGGATTAGGGTTAGGGTTTGTCCTTAGACTCTTGTGTGGTTGCTCTGATTGTCTGATTCTATTGACAGTGCTATTCTAGGGAGATTCTAAATAGATTTCTTTGGACATCTGTTCAGTAATTGCTGCATCTACTAATTAGAAGGGATGTCTGGAGACTTTTGGACACGGACTGTAAGTAATAGAATGACACATGAACTCAAAAAAGCTGTGTAAATCTGTGTATTTGTATTAAAGCTCCGTTTTTGTGCAGCTACAAGTCTTCATGCTGAAGTTTTTCATGTACACAGAGTCTGTGGAGTCGGATGGCGTGAGAGTGTAGGACAAGGGAAAAAAGTAAAGGAAAGACAGAGAGGGGGAGTTTTGGAGGGTCAACCCCAGAAGCAGCTGCTCTGGTCATTAAGTCCTTTCGGCTGAAATCTGGTCTGACTGCATTAACTCTGTACTGCCCCTCACATAACCAGTGTGTGTGTATAAGCATGTGGGTGGGCTTCCTCATGCAAGGGGTATACACTACATTGAGTAATATACAGAGTGGAACAGTTTATACGTGTGAGAATCGCCTTGTCATATGTTCAGATGTATTGGAGTTGGCACATTTTTTTAATATGTATGTGTGTGTGTGTGTGTGTGTGTGTGTGCTGGGAACTTAAAACGAGTAAGTGGGGCCCATACTTGTCTTCTTTGCTTCTTTACCCCAGGTGGAATTCATTGAAGGAAGAGAGTAGTGCGCGTGCACACACACACACACCACACACACACACACACACACACACACACACACACACACACATACACACACACACACACTCAGCAACTGTGTCACATTGCAGACAGAAATACTCCACCAGCTGCATCAGGCCTATAAACAAAGCTGCATTATAACAAAAGCTATTTACACTGGTTATATTCTCCATACTGTTCGTTCAATTCCTAGAATGCACAAAAGAATCCGTACCTAAGCTTCTATTTATACTTGGTTATACTGTTATACTGTTATGCTGTCTATACTGTGTGTACTGGTTATTGTTTATACTGTCATACTGTTTGCACAGTTCTTTAAGAGCGCACAAACCTTTAAGAATGTATACTCAAGCTGGTTGATCTCTTTTTTAATACTGTTTTACACTGTTATACTGTTTACACTGACTATACTGGTCATACGTTTTGCAAATTTTTCAACTGTTGCACTTTTTATTTGACTTATATTTATATACAATGCACAGAGAGCTGTCCACACACTCAGGACAGGTTAAATCTCACCCTTACCTTATTTTATGCATCCTATTTGCACTGTTTTGTTTGTGTCACAATGTCTGTTGCACTATATGTGCACTGTGGAACCTGAGCATCACCATTTTGTCTCTCTGTATACTTTTACATGGTTGAGATGACAATAAAGTTCACTTTGACTTTGACTTGTGATGACTGCAGACACATTAATATGTTGCTTTAGGAGAAAGATGTCCACATAGATGAGACACAGAAGAGACAAAGGAGACATGAGATTTAAGATAAACATGAGTGTTCTTATCTTGGCAAATCTGGGTTTGACTTTACTGAGATCTCAATACTCAGACCCAAGAGGAGACACACGTGAGAGGTCTTTAACTCAGGATTATGATCTGAGCATCTCCTTTGTCTTTCCATATGATCTCATTGTTGATAATTTCCACATGATTTCCACATGAATTGTGATGCTAGTGCACACATTTAAATCAAGTAAATGCAGCGCACTGATTTGTTCAGTGTGTTTCGCTGCTGTTCTTACTCTTTCTTCTGAATCGTTAAAGTGAGGCACCAACAATGCTTCAGCAAATGCTCCAGCTTCAGACGGAAAGGAGAAAAAAGTCTGTATCGCTCTCTTGGGGGAGAGCAAGAGGGGGTAACATCTGGAAAACATTAAAACCACTACAGAGAAGGAGAGATAGAGAGCGCGAGAGAGAAATAGAGGGAAAGAGAGAGAGGGAGAGAGAGAGAGAGGGGGAGTGAGGAATGTTATCCAGATTTGTAGCACGTTTGATTATATAGTTGTTCCACATTGTTGCACTGCACAGACCCTTATGTTTACTTTCATCTCATCACACCAGCTTTGTAGATAACACACACACACACACACATACACACACACACACACACACAGTGACTGCGATTACAATCCGGGGGAATGCAAGGTAACAGATGTGAACTACATTTGTGGGTTAAAAAAACAGCTTCAGAAAGTTTCAGAACAAGAAAGAGCGAGAACAGCGCCATCTATTGACCATTAACAGCCATTTATACCGTAAAACAGTGACGTTTGGATCTGACCTCTGTTCTGAACAATTTTAGCCACATTTTATCACGTGTGTAAAATGTGATAACTGCTTGAATGTTTTGAGGTCTATGTTGTGCATTTTCAGCTCTAAACATTGTGCCTATGTCTATAACTTCATAACTGTTCACCTTTGGAAAATGTATGTTGCTTGTTGACCGTGAAGTGTAATGTGATATTGGCAGGTCAAGTAGGTGTTTATTGTCAACCTTATGCACAGTACACAGTGAAATAAAACAACATTCCTCCAGGACCATAGAGCAACACAAAACAACACAAGACTACACCAGTGTGGACAATGACCACACAGAGTGTAAAAAGAATGTGCAATCCTTAAAAACACAAGAGGAATTTACTGTACAGTACAGAACAGGACCACATAGAGTGCGGCTGGCGAAAGACAGAAACAGTACTAGTGTGAATGAAAACAGTATTGTGTCAGATTCTGTGTTCCATCAGCAGAGTAGTCAAATATGCAAATTTATGAGGCCAGGATTAACAATATTACATTATTGTGCAGAACTGTGCATTAATAGCCATAAAAACAGGATTTTACAAAATGTAACTATTATCTAACCATGTATACCACTGTATATATAATATATGAGGGAGTGGCAGTTTGTGTGTAATTCTTGCTTATGAGTCAACAAGCAACAGGCAGTCATTTCATATGTGTGCTTGATGATGTGGTTTGAGCTGTGCATTGCTGCCCAGTCATGGGTCAGCAGCATGAACAGCAGGGGGCTGAGCACATAGCCCTGAGGGACCCCTGTGCCCACTGTGGTGGGTCTGCAGATGTTTCTCCTGATCCTGACTCAGATCACCCAGTCAGGAAATCCAAGATCCGGTTACAGAGGAAGATGTTCAGGCCCAGCGGAATCAGCTTTCATATCAGATGCTGAATGATGATGTTGAATGCTGAACTGAAGTCTATGAACAGAATACTTACATAAGTGTCCTTTTTATTTAGATGAGCCTCTCAAAGTGCTTTATGATGATGAGTATGAATGTGACAGGACAGTAGATCACAGGGGTGGTCTTCCTTGCTGCCATGTTGTTCTGTGCCTCAAACTGCATTGAAGTGATTTCGTGCATCTGGGAGGGAGATGCACGGCAGGTGAAGATGTCATGTAGTTGATGATTGTCTGGATGCCTTGCCACATGGGCCATGTATCCTCAGTGTTTAGCTTTAGATTTTCTGGGGACATCACTGATATGATGGGACAGGTTGACCCTGGTTTGAAGGAAGCACACTCACCTCTGTAGTCATCCCTGGCTTCTGGTTGGGACATGTGGTGATAATCTTGGAGACAGTAACATCATCAATGCACATACTAATGTAGCTTGTCACTGATGCTGTGTACTCCTCCAGGTTTGTTCAAAAGAGTCCTGAAACACAGAAATAACTCCTGGGGGCCAGTTTTTTGTCTGCTTCAGAGCAGGCTAGGCACGTCTGACAAGCAGTCTGTATGCTTGGATTAGCATAACAGAGATTAGTATAGTCGAGGTGAGGGTGGCACTCAGCTCTGTATGTGGCAGTGTTGACGATATAAACAAGATCCAGCACGTTCACCTTTCTTGTTGCAAAGTCCGCATACTGGTGGAATTGAGGGAGTACTGGCTTGAAATGCACATGGTTGAAATCTCCTGTGACGATAAACAGCCTACCCAAGTAAGAGCTCTGAGGTTCACTAACTGCTCTGTAGGGTTCACCAAGCGTGTTGTTAGCATTAGCACTGGGGGAATGAACTTTATGACTATGAACACAGTGGTGAACTCCCATAGTAAATAATATGGTCCACATCTAAGCAGAGATGAGCAGTAACTAGAGATCAACACTGTGTCCATACCCTATATAGTATTGTTATAAAGACACAAGCCCCCCTCCTCAAGTCTTACAGGACGGAGTTGCATTTCTGTTGACACAGAACATGGAGGGCCCATTGTGCTGGACCATATTTTCATAAAAACAAAAAAGTAAAACTCTCTGATGTTTCCAGTTTATTGACCAGGTTGCAGACATTGCTGAGCTGGACAGACAGTAGGACAGGTCGAGTAGTTAACTTTTAGTTTTTATGCCCACTTGCCACAATTCCGCTTCCTTATGAGGTCTGGAGGTCTGAAGGCCTGGTCATAGACAGCTGATTTATCCAGCAGTCGATATGTAAAGTTAGTTACTAGTTATTGTGCATGTTTTCTGAATAACTTATATTGAAACTCATCTGAGTTTTTCCTGCTCAAAACTCTTGCCTCTGTGCCAACAATGTATGCCCAGGTATGTGAAGCTCTCTATGTTTCTCTTTCACACACACACTCTCTCTCTCTCTCTCTCTCTCTCTCACACACACACACACACTCACACACTCACTGTACAAAATTCTCCTCTCTCTTCCCTTCTCTTTTTTGTCAGTCTTTGTTCTTAATGTGTGTTTCCCAGTCTTTCCCTTTCTCTGTGTCTTTTTTTCTCTGTGTCCTCTCTCTCTTTCTCTCTCTCACTCGCTTGCTCTTACACTGGCTTCAGAAAGACATTAAACAGAGGATTTGACTCTATAATTTTGTAGATATATAAATATGTATATAACCATGGACGCAAACACACAAACTCATGTACACAGAGTTTAATTGTATATTGTGGTGAATTCATGTTTCTGTATGACCTACTCTACCAGTCAAACAGGCTGTTTCTCTTCCTCTGCTCTCATGCGTTCTTAGAGAGAGAGAGAAAGAGAAAGAGAGAGAGAGAGAGAGAGAGAGAGAGAGATTATGTATTAACAGTATTTCAGTTGTGTTCTTTTTGCTTTATGCTAATAGGTCACCGTTTCGAAAGGACATTATTCCACGTTAGTATCGTCTTCTCACACAGCAACAGAAAGTCTCTGGATATTTTTTCTCTTTTCTTTCAGACTTAAGTTTCAAGATACATCAGCAGTACCATAAAAACATGCAGTTTATGTGCTGTATGCACAGTGTACAACACAGGTCATTGGACCTTTTGTTCAGTGCCACCGTTGAGTCTAAATGCTTCATTGGAAGAGTACAATTGCCTGTATGCCTATGCAGGCATGCCACAAGAAGTGCCACAGCAGGCCTCACCATTTGGTGGCAGCTTGTTGACGGCAGCCCACTGCTTCACTTGGTGAATGGGTTAAATGCAGAGAAAGAATTTCACATTGTTCACACTGTGTGTGGTGCCATTAGAAAACTAAACATTAAAAATCTAAAAAACTAAACATGAATCTAAATCTAACTGTAATATGGCAATGAATGTGTCTGAAGGATTTTGATAGCGACATTAATCCAAGTCTTTAGTGTAGTGGAGTCTAAAGTTAAAACATATTTATTGCATGTAGCAATTTTTAAAGGAAAAATTAAAACAAGAAAGTGGTCCATATGCTCAAGAGCTGGAATCCTCATACAGCAACAAAACTTTGTTAGTCTTTAGTCTTCCTCAGTTTTTAATGATACGTTTAATGTAATGATTTGATTGTGATGTTCCCAAGGCTCATTTGAAGGTCGAAGATAAAGTTGATCATATTTTTGTTATATGTTTAGTGTTTGTGTTTCAATATTGTATGTGCTCAGTATTAAATTTACAATCCAAATGAGCTATTATAGTGAACACACACATTCAAAACTGAACTACCAATAACATGGCATGTACACTCTAAAATATTCTGCATGAATAAATAAAAACCTCTACATCTAATCATGTTGCTGCTATTGGTCGTATATTTGCACAATTATTTATGCTGTTTACCTCAATCTCTGCATCTCTTTGCATGTTTTACACAAGTAAAAACTCTCCCACTAGAATACAGTGTGTCATAATACTGTTTTTACTCCCACTAGTGATGTTACTGCTCCTGTCAGTGGCACTGTATGTTCTCTTGTTCTGTAAATTGCTGTTGCTCTTATGTTTCATATTAGTTTCATTTTATTGTGTACTGCATATTGTTGAAATGACAAACACTTACTTGACTTGATTTATGTAAACAGCGCATGACTAGAGTTTGTACACGGGTGATACGAGTTTGTGTATATAAGCAAGCACAAGCCTGTGTGTGGGTAAGTTTTGTAAATGGACAGGACAGGGAGTCCCCCAGGTATGCAGCAGAGGCAGGTAGGCGTTTCCGACTTCTCTTCCCAGCTCACAGTGAAACCATGAAAACCACATTCCTGGATATTTCTTCTTTCTCGTTCATTCTCTCGCTCTCTTTCTCATTACTGGGGTGTGTTGAGTTGAGAAACTGTTAGCGGTGGCATTCCTCATGATACCTGGCTCCACATCCTATGGCAACAGAAACTATTGCACAGGCATTCCTAAGGCTACTCTCTGTCTTTCAGTGTCCTGAGCACTGAAAGTATTTAGAAACACATTTACAGGGCCTCCTCTCTCTGCTTTCCACTTGAACAGTTTCTGGAGAAACCAGCAGTTGCAATGCCAACCCGAGTATGACCATGATCAAGGACACCTTAAGTTGGCATAATACAGTCAAAAAATGGTAATTTGGCTAACCACAAATTAAAAGTGACAAAATTAGCTGTTGTGCATTGTTAAATATGTCATGGCCAAACTTCCTTCCAAAAGCACCTCAAAGACTGGAAAGGAGCATGTTCTGCAACACAGCAACTATGGGCACATCTCAAAACTTAATGTAGATGTGGGCAGATCAACACTGATATGTCTGATTTCTTTTGGACAATCGATCCTGATTTGAAAATATGGATTTCTTTAAACACTAGCAGTTCAGTTTGTGTGTCAGTGTATTCAATAATAATGCAAAAGCTTTCAAATATATTTTGTGCACATTTTTACTGGTGTTTGTTGTAAAAATAATAAAGGATTACTGTTTAATGTATTTAAGAAGTATCATATTGGTGTCAGGATATTATTTTCGGTATTTAGTACAATTAGATGTTTAGAAATTGTGCACGACAAAAAAACATTTTAGCTTCTGCTAAATTGTTTTAAAGGTATTTGAGGGTTTTTTTTTATTCCAAGCAACCTGCACTTCTATGCTACAATAAAAAGATAAAGTTTGATTCCAGCACCAACTGTTTTTAATAAAAAAAAATGGAGAGTGCACATGTTACAACTTACACCTCTTGTGGTGCTAACATGAACAGGATGATTTCAATACAGTTCTATGTTGTCTGACAACAGATGAGCTTTCAACCACGTACATAGTACATGGCAAAATGAGACAATGTTCCTCTAGGACCATGGTGCAACACAAAGAACATAAACAGAAACAACACCTGAACACCTCGAGACTATCCAAATGCAGGCATGACAGGATTAAAGAGAGATAGCAAAAAAACCCACACATGCACACACAAGAGCAACTACTAACACAAGAAAAACTACTTTGAATTGATATGGAGCTATTTGGACATTTGGACTTCTCTTATAGTTTACTATAGGAGGATTTGCAGTAACACTTGCACTTCATTGGCATACTCCAAAATGGTGCTATATAGTGGGCAAAAAGGTTATGATAATAATAAAGGTGTGAATTCTGTGACTTATGCAAACAACATAGTAATGGAAAAACATTTCTTATGAGAAATGTTACTTGTAAGACACAAAAATAGGTGGATCTCAAGAACACTGAAAAATCTACTTGTTTAACTGCATTAAATATCCATGTAACTTTTTAACTCCACTCATCCCTGATCAGTGTGGACCAGAGCTGTCAGAGTGTAATGGAGGCAGTTTTGAATTTGTGTTATACAGTCACACATTCCAAATGTTTATTCAGTTCATTCAGCAACACCCCAGTGTTTCCTTTATCGGCATTTCAATGGATTTTTCATTCTTTGGTGAAATGTGTCTGAAGTATTATTATTATGCAGAAAAAAATCCACAGTTGTACACTTCATTGAACTAAAGCAAGTAACAAGAGCAGTTTATTTTTATATAGGATAGCAAACATAATATGTACATGCTGAAGATACCAAGTAAAGTACAAGCTGTCATGTGTGTCACATGCTTAAAAAAGTCTGACAACTACTTTGTCATGTTGAGTGATCTATGATCTCATAATGCCATTACTTGTAGTTTGTCCTGTGTACTTAAGTGGATTTGTGCAAAGAAAATAATCGTAAAACAAATGCTAGGTGAAATCCCTCACTATAAAACAGTAATAATTAGGTAGTAACAGATCAGAAACAGTTAAGTAGTGTTTACCTTGGTATAATTGGATGTGTATGCCTCAAATATTGTGGTTTAGCATATTAATCAGAATTAAAGTCTGAATACACATTAAAATTATATATTTGGTGTATGACTGGTAATACTACTGACAGATGTTTATCACTGGAGCTACAAGGCTAAGAAGTCAATAGTAACTCAAATACATGCAGGTTTGAGGATATGGTTTCAGACACAGCATGACTATCAAAATGGACAAAACTTTACAATGCAATGAAAAACTGTAAGAAGGCATTTTAACTATTAGGGTTGGTTTTCAAAATGTAGAATTAGGTTTTATGTCAACAACCACGATAAATGTTGAGAAATTAGGTCCAGGATCAGTCTTTTCCAGCCTTACAATGGTTGCCTGAAGTTAGCTTGCAGCAAGCCATGCTGTACTGTATTGGTTTTAGTCATGTATTTTTAAGGAAATGATTTGAGTGACTGTTGACGTTTCTTCAAAAGATTAGATTACTAGATCCAGGTCTGTACTAAAGAAGCAAAAATTGCACTAATCACTGATCGACAACATCTGGGGTAGGTGAATGAAAATTTTTTAATGAAAAAATTTTAATTCGATTTTTCACTGGACATTTAATTTAACGGCGAAATCCCAAGGACCAAAATGTTCATGTATCCATTGCAAGTACAGAATAAAAGCTTGTACACTTACCTGCCCAGCTTTACGTGCATTATCCAGTCAGTAATTGTTCTTCCACTTCAAAGAACACCTGGCCTCCTGCCACGCTATGTCTGCATACAAATGGAAGACAGTCAATGCACCTGGCTGCATTTATATTTCTGAGCTCAAACAACAGACCTTGTTTCATTATGTGTCTGAAGGATCCTGCTGTTTATACAGATGCATGCTTTCTCCATCAGGGGTGTAATCATGTGCACTGATGTGAAATGATATATGAATGAGACTAATTTCAGCCGATATGATAATACGACATAGTTTAAATATAATTACATAAACAATAGGCTTCGTTTTATTAGGTTCATCTTATGGCTACGCTCATTCAGCATTTTATCAGTTACATCTACCATACAGGCCTGAGTGCGATTACTGACAGAGTTGCTGCATAATTTAGCAGTCACCCTCTACCCATCTTCCAATGGAAACAGGCCTCCTAAGTACCAGTGGACTACATACCTTTACAACTGACTGAAAATGTGTTATTTTTTATGCATATATCTGAGATGACATTTTTCATTTTGAGCAATGCATTTAAAACAAACATTTCATCAGTTTTCAATGTAAGTCAGTCTTATTTTTATACAAAGCATTTTGGGCCATATTGCCATTTGTCATTAAATGTTGATACCCTGTAAAGGGCAGCTACCATTTGGAGATGGAATAATGGAATTTTCAAAAATGGAGACACAAGATTTTGTTCTAACATGGTTATTGTGTGCATGTATGTGCAACACATACAATACATGCAACAGCTATCTGCATAACTTTGATTGTGAATATGACTAGACAAACTAACCGTTCTGAAACACTTTTGTATGTTTTACAAGTATTCAGGCTGTTTTTGAATGGTTTCTACTGGCTATAGACGATGAGTCGAATGAATCATTTTAAAAAAGCATTTCTGGGTTTCTTCAGGCCTTTTAAATGTTGTTACCTGTGATTTCAGCAACACTATAGAGAAACCCTGTGCATTAGAACATCTAGCCCTTAGATCAGCAGTTCCTGTGCAAAGTTTGCTTTCACAGATTATCAGTACCCATCAGTATCAGTACCCATCTGCTTATCATTGCCACTGCTAGCACACATCTGGGCAATCTCATCAGATAGGATGTAAGTGTACGCAGGAAGAACCTCAACAGAGATACAGGTCAAAAAACACTTACACATGTCACACCAGCATGGGGAACGTGTGGAATGTGAATAGACAGAAATGCAGAAAGACAGAGAAAGAGAGAGGGAGGGAGGGCGCATACAGGAAACATTAAAAGTTGAATTAAAGAAACTGGTCTGGAGCTGGCTTGGCTACCTGAACCACTGAAACTGGCAGAATTCCAGCTATCTGTCCAACACCAAACTCATGTCAGGATCAGTTACAGATGACGAAGCAAAAGGGAACAATGGGAATCCCTCAGTCTCAAAATAGCTGAGTGATGAACAAATAGGTTTCTGTCTTTCAGCATATACTTTTTACTTTGGAAATATGTGAGAGCGAGAGAGAGAGAGAATGAGAGAGAAAGACTTGTTTAATAAACTTGCAGAGTGGAACTTGTCATTGTTTATGTATAAATTGTCATTGTCAGAACAAAGTATTGTATTTCTATATTTGCATCTCCACCTTATTATTCTATGAATGGACCAGCAGAAATGACCAATGGAACAAAATATTTTACATTAACTTTCGAAGAATGTTAAGAACATTATGTGACTTTAAGTAGGTTAATAGTGTATTTTTCCTTTTTTTTCAATCAAACACATTGATTTTACTTTGAAATATTTGGAAATCTAGGGGTATTACAGTTCTAATTTAAAAAAATAGTAAATAGTAAAAACATGAGAACACTTAGAGAATCATGCGAGATGCGTCACAATCAGCAGCAAGGAGAAATAAATAAGTTCTCGGATTGGCTACTTACAAACCTCCCGCCTCTGAGTACAGCAGTATTTCATGATCCAAAGAAGCGCTTTCTCTGTGTTCAGTATTAAAAAATGTATACAGTTATTTTTTATATGTAACTGAAATGTAACTGAATTTACATTAATATTTATGTTACAAAATTAGTACATAACATTTTTTCTTATTAATTTAGCAGTAAAATGCATGAAAAAGTGTATATTGCCACGAAAAAAGCAAAAAAAAAATCTGTGATTTCCGTGAATTTGTGTGGGGTTTTGCCAACAATTATTAATTCGGTTCTAAGAAAAATCTGTGGATGACTGAAGACAGGAGTTTACTGTATATTGTTTATTGCCAATAATTTATGTACGCAAGTAAATTAAAAATAAATACATAAATAAAAATTCCACTCACAGTGGGGAAATGTTAACCAAAACATAAAAACTGCAAACACAGCAAAAGAAGCAGACTAAATCTATTTGTCTGATACCCAGTGTGTGTGTCAGTCGAGTAGTGTGTTCAGTCCTGTTAGTGCAGTGTGTGTCAGTCCAGTGCACAGGCCAGTCAGTGCACTGTGTCAGTCCTGTCAGTGCAGTCCTGTGTGAAAGTCCAGTAGTGTATGTTCAGTCCTGTCTCGAGCCCACTCACCACTTTCTGCATTCAGCACAGTCACACACCTCACAGCACCTGTGTTTAATGCAGCCTGAAAGGCTAACGATGTGGAACCGACCTTTAAGTGTGGAGAGGTTTCTGGTCAGCCCTTCCAAAACCTCCACAGAGCAACTTTCCACAGCCAGTAAAAAACGCACGTCAGAGGTGATCCAGTTGTAATTTCTAAACAAGACTCTGTGAATAGACAAGCGGCACACATTATAGTAGAGGGTTGGGTTCATTTGTTTAAAAGGCTGAAGAATGCTTCCCCACCTGGCCAGAGAAAAGAAAAAAGTTTCACCCGCGATAGAGGAAGAGTCTCGCGGGTGCGTTGCCGTGGCAACGGCGTAAGCCCCGCCCTCTACCTGACTCCTTACCTAGGCCCGCCCCACGTGACCAATCCTCCAATGAGCGCGGAGAACAGGTGCGCTCCTGCCAGTTTCGGAGGTGGAATCCAGAGGTTCGAGTAAAACACGACGACGCTTATAAAGTGGCAGGAGCGGAGCGGAACACTGGAGGTTGATCTCTTTATTTTGATGGAGAAATGAAGTTCGTTCTACTCGCTACACTCGGTGGCGTGGGTTTAAGAAGTGTGTGAATTCGACTAAGGAGCTCAAAACATGACGCGTCGTGTTTTCTTCAGTAGTTTGAGAACTGAGGACTGAGGGAGGACCGAGTCAGCTCACCTGTCCAGAGGCTGGAGTTTTTATTTAAGACTTTCAGCACTTCTCGTCTTCTCATCTTCCCCCAGCAGGATCAGGTGAGTTGGTGAGACGGGCGGCTTCGTTTTTGCAGCCTAAATTAAATCACTGCCCGTAATTCAAAAACCTCAAGGGGGTTTACCAACAAACATAAGCCGCAAGGGGATTTTAGACTCACTATAACATTTATCCAGAGACGTTTTTGTCAACCACTTGGTTCAGGTTCAGCAGGTTTAGACGGCGTGAAGAGCAATTTCTATTGAACAAACAGCTCTACTATCCTATGGTATGTTAATGGGCTACACCACTGAAAGCCAGGACATCAGAACCTGCCGAGGTTTTAGCCAGCCACACTCAGTTATTGGTTGAAGTGAGCAACATTGTTTGTGGATCTCTAGCCCACAAAACTGTATATAGTAAAATCAGCATCGTTTAGTAAAATATGCAGTTGTTTATTTGGACAGCTGCTGAACCTTAGCTAAGGGTAGCCATGCTGTTAATACTCAACATGCAAGTGAAACTGTGCTGAAAGAGCTGCCATTCACAATGGGTAACCTGGACCTGTAAACTTGCTAAGCCTTGGTAAAACGTTGCTGATCCCTAATCAAATGTAGCCCAAACAATCATTTGGCCAACACTTGGTTAAAGGGTTCTAAGACAAGCATTTTAGTATATTTGTTATTTAGTATTCTGTAATACAGTGAAATTACAAAGAATGTTCAGCATTCTCTCACTACGTCATGCTTCAAGCAAATAGGTCAGTCATTAGGTATCCCTATGATGCATGACAAATCCTGACTGAGTCATTAACTTATAGAGGCTAATTATTTGTGGTGCTATCTTGCTATAGCATATCTAGTTATATAGTTAATAATGAAGCTATACCATTTTTCTTTGTTATCCATTTATTGTCTTTCACACTTAACTCCAACTGTCAAGATATATCATCTAGTCTTTAGACCAGAAGATTTCATTCTACTAGTACACACTAGAGGAGGCAAGTAAATTTGTTTAAAATGGATGTAGCAATAGTTACATTTTTCTTTTTGGCCAGAGTGACCATTTAAGTTAAGCTAAGTTAAGAAGTTCAGACTAGTTGTAAGGAATAACAATGTTGCTGCAATGTTGCCTAGTAAGGAAGTCAATTTGATTGTTGACAAGTATTCATAGTTCAAAGATTGCTAACCCTGATGTAAGAGCATCCCTTCCCTGTGCATTTAGTGCTTTACCTGCTCTAACTGTACTCACAGCCACTACAACTTAGCAAGGACATATTACCTACTGTAGTTCAAGAGAGACTGAGCCAATTAGTCATCATAACCATGTGGGTGCATTAGAGCAGGGAAAACACCATAAAATGCATGAGAGGAATATTCCAAGACTAGAAGTGAAAACCACTGATATTGTTGTTTACTACAGTCAGGCTTTGCTTCAGATCCTGATTAGTAATTACCAAATGAAGTATCTGTATACATGTAATAAGGCATGGAGATGACAGTAGGCCTGTGTGTGTCCAGATTGTGGAAAAGAAAATGACGGAGAAAACTGCTCCTTGGTGGAGGTCATTTGTGGGCAAGAGGAGGAAGGCAGCCAGGGAGTCGGCTGCCAAGCTGGAGCAGGAACTGGCATCTAATGCTGCCTCACCAACTGTCACTTCCACCACAACGGAAGGCCCCACCAAGCAGGAGGTTTCACAGGCTCAGGGACAGGCAGGAGGGGGATCCTCGCTC
>JBBPCY010120021.1:0-13798 GCA_037974405.1 Brachyalestes nurse | reverse complement strand
CTTCAATAATAAATGCCTTCAAAAATCAGTCGATGCGTAGCTTCATCTGTCCGGAGGAAAAACGTTGGGAGCAGCTAAAGTGAAAAACGTGCACACCGCTTGAAAAACAGCAGTGAAAAGTGAAGCACATGGTCATCGCAAGTGGACACGTGTGATTCAGCGAAATTCCTGTTCATCGATAGTGAAATCGTCTTTATTTGATAACGTCTGGGCTCACGGTAATACAAGTTCGTCGGATGGAAGAGGATGGTTCCCGATGGAAGAAGAAGCACATGGTGTGCAAAGCTAACTATGCGCTGGATGCGGAGTGCGTAATCACACATGGAAAAGAACGACGTGATCAGTTCAGTGAAAGGCAACGAAGTTCGTCTGGATTTCGAGTGACGATTTACTTTAATCGATCGCAAAATATTGATGTTTCAGCGAAAGAAAAGCTCAAGA
The DNA here is from genome assembly GCA_037974405.1 of Brachyalestes nurse. Lineage (NCBI taxonomy): Eukaryota > Metazoa > Chordata > Actinopteri > Characiformes > Alestidae > Brachyalestes > Brachyalestes nurse. The sequence continues at coordinate 13,357 of JBBPCY010120021.1, read as the reverse complement.
TGAGGTCGGTACAGCTAACGCTAGAGGCTCAGCGTCACACGGACAGTTCAACTGGCGAATACTAAATCAAAGGAATAAGGTCAGACTGTACATTTTCCATTATGTTGATTGTATTGGAGTGTTATGTTTGAAATAATCAGAAGAAACAGAGAGAGAAAGAGAGATACGTTACACGTTTGTCTTTACAGATGTGATATATTTTGACTTGCAAATTGTATAGAAATATGTTATCTGCTTTTTGCATGTAATATTGTGTGTTCATGACAGTTCAGTACTTATTTTTAAGGGTTTACACTACTTTTTGAAAGATTTAAGTTTTACTTACTTTGGTAGCTTATAAACTATTATCATGGAACAAGACGGTCGTGATAGTGTACTACAAGGAGTACTAGAGGCCTTAGAAAAGGAAAAGAAAGATTTAGAAGGAAAGTTGCAAACTGAGATTGAAGAAGACGAAAAACAGGCAATAGAAGAGCGTCTGGCAGAAATTCAGACAGATGTGCAGATCCATAAAATAGGGCTTAAAGAGACATTACTTGTTACTGAACAAGCAGTACGTCGATCAGAAAGAGAGAAACATCCCACAGAAAAAGGGATTGAATACATAAGAGAAGAGAGTGCTAAGAAAGAGAGAAAGTTTATGCTTACATATGTAAACTTTAAAGCAGAGGTTCAATATATTAGGTCGAAATTAAAAGAAGAATGCTCTAAAGTAGATTTGGGTGACATGATCGTGGCTTTGAACAAATATGAGCCAGTTTTGAAGCAAGAATATGAGAGCTTGCGCGCACTGACTGCTCCTGCTCCAGATATTAGGAGAAGAATGGATAGCAGTATATCAGTGATAAAAGAAATCATGTTACTCTTGAAGGTTCGCTACTCAGAAGCAGATACAGAGTTCGACCCAGATACGGTGAAGAAGTCACTCGCAAAATTACTCCAAAGAGAAGATGCCAGGTCAATTTATGGTTCAACAGTTTCCAGAGTTGGAGCAAGTAGTTTGCAAGGTAGTCAAGTATCATTAAAGAAAGCAGAGGTTGCGGCACGATTGGCAGTAAAGCGTGCTGAAATGACCAGAGAGAGAGACATAGCTTTACAGAGGAAGGAGGTGTTAGCTCAACAAGAGAGACTGAAAATGATGGAAGATCAGAGAGATGTTGAGGCCATGGAAGCTGAATATAGAGCGTATGCTGAAGAAGAATTAAAGATGAATGCTGAAATAAGAGATGTTAGAGAAAGATTGCCTCTAACTCCCGCTCAGCTTCTAATACAGCAGGAGAGTCTTCCACGCGTTCATGGACCCCAGAATCCCTTTGAACCATCGAATACAGACAGTAAAATAACACCAACTTCAAATGAAGTCTCGCTGGTTCAAGCTTTAAAAGAAACTCTGATGGTAACTAGACTTCCAGCTCCTGAACCATTTGTGTTTAGAGGAGACCCACTTAAGTTTGTAGAATGGCGCACTAGTTTTAATGCTTTAATTGAGACATGTTGCACAGACCCAGCGCATAAGCTATTCTATTTAAGAAAATATATCAGTGGTGAAGTGCTTTGTGTGTTGGAAGGAACATTCTATAGGAGTGATGAAGAGGCTTACATGCAGGCTTGGGACGTCCTGAACAAACGTTATGGCCATCCCTTTATTGTACAAAGAGCATTCAGGGGAAAACTGAGTAACTGGCCTAAAATTGGACCTAAAGAATCTTTGAAATTGAGAGAATTTAGTGATTTTCTCATTTCTTGCAAAAATGCAATGCCTCATGTAGCTGGTCTAAGTGTGTTGGATGATTGTGAAGAAAATCAAAGGCTGCTACAGAAGCTTCCTGATTGGTTGACAACCCGATGGAATCGACATGTGACTAAGATATTGGATGAAGGTAAATTATATCCTGGCTTCAAGGAGTTTTCAGATTTTGTGGCAGAAGAGGCACGTATTGCGTGTAATCCAGTCTCTTCACTTCATGCTCTGAAACACATAGATGAGAAAATAGGGAAAGAACAAAAGCGTCTCAAAGTTAATACTCTGATGTCCACAGAGGTGACACAAAGGGAAGATTCAATACGGAAGGATTCAAGTTCATTGAAGGATTCTACAGCTAGTTTTCCTTCTACTCAGATTAAAAGGCCCATAGTATGTGTCTGCTGTCAAGGAAATCATTTTATCTTCAAATGTGAAACATTTGCTTCAAAGCCCTTAGAGGAAAAGAAGAAATTTGTCATCAGCAAAAATATGTGCTTTGGATGTCTTAGAGTTGGGCATGTTGCTAAGAATTGCAGAAAGAGAGCCACGTGCAATATTTGCAGGAGAAACCACCCATCTCCGCTCCATGAGGAACGTCTTTCAAGTGATAAGTCTGAAGCACCACCACAAAGGGAAAGTTCTTCTACTAGTTTATGCAATGTAAGAATGCACTGTGGCAACCGCACCTCAATGGTTGTCCCGGTTTGGATTTCTAGTTCAGCTTATGACAGCCCAGAGGTCTTGGTGTATGCATTGCTAGATACACAGAGTAGCAATACTTTCATAGACCAAGAGATATGCCAGAAGATTCAAGCTCAAACTGAACCTGTCAAATTGAAGCTATCAACAATGACTGACAGGAGTTTGATTGTGAATTGTCAGAGAGCTAGTGGAATAAAAGTGAGAGGGTATTGTTCACAGCAGTACATTGAGCTACCTCCATCATATACACAGGAATACATCCCATTAGAGAAAAGTAGCATTCCAACTCGTGAAATAGCATTGAAATGGGTTCATCTTCTCGGAGTAGCAGAAGAGATGCCTGATTTGTTGGATTGCCCTGTAGGTCTACTAATTGGATATGATTGTGCAGAAGCGCTGAAACCAGAAAAGGTTGTTTCAGGGAAAGAGCATGAGCCTTATGCAGTTAAGACAGCGTTAGGTTGGAGTATAGTTGGCGTCACTATGTTGTGCGGAAGAAGTGAGACAGGATTCTGTCATCGCATTTCTGTGAAAGAAATTCCAGCCATCACACCTACTGCTGTGATTAAAGCCTTAGAGACAGATTTTCTTGACGCAAACCCAAAGGACAAAACAATATCTCAAGATGATATTCAATTTTTGCGGATTTTGAATGAGAAAGTCAAGCATAATGATGAAGGACATCTAGAAATGCCCCTGCCATTCAGGGAGCGTCCTCAGCTTCCAAACAATAAGTTGCTTGCTGTTGCTCGACTAAAACATTTAAAAAGGAAAATGGAGAATAGTCCTAAATACAAATCAGACTATATTACCTTCATGAACAATGTTCTTAAAGATGGAGATGCAGAACAAACAAGTGCAGCCCCCAAAGAAGGCAACACGTGGTATATTCCGCACCACGGGGTGTATCACCCTAGAAAGCCAGATAAAATTAGGGTTGTATTTGACTGCTCAGCCAAATTTGAAGGCTCTTCTCTGAACGACCATCTCCTTACAGGGCCAGACTTAACAAACACTCTGACTGGAGTCCTGTGTAGGTTTCGACAACACCAGATTGCAATTAATTGTGACGTAGAGAAAATGTTTTATCGTTTTCACGTCAGCCCAGAGGATCGTGATTTCATGAGATTCCTGTGGTGGGAAAATGGAAACACAGAAAGTGACCCTAAAGAATACCATATGCGGGTGCACATATTTGGTGCTGCATCGTCACCAGGATGTGCTAATTATGGCATGAAATATCTTGCCAGTAAATATGATAAGGATTATCCACTTGCGGCAAATTTCATTCGCAAAAATTTCTATGTGGATGATGGATTGATTAGTGTCAATTCTGTGGAAAAGGCAAACCAGCTCATTAGAGAAGCCATAGAGATCTGTAGTAAAGGACAGTTGCGTTTACACAAATTTGTTTCCAACAACAGAGAAGTATTGGAGGCAGTGCCAGAGAGTGAACGTGCTAGCACTGTGAAGGATGTGGACCTGAACTACAGTGAACTTTTGATGCAGAGTGTACTGGGAGTAAAGTGGAATATTGAGAAAGATGCATTTTCATTTAATGTTGTTCTCACAGAAAAAGCAGCCACAAGGAGAGGAATTCTATCGACGGTAGCCAGTGTTTACGACCCATTGGGATTTCTTGCTCCTTACCTCTTGAATGGAAAAAGAGTATTACAAGAGATGTGTAGACTTGGTGTGGGATGGGATGACCCTGTTTCCCCAGACCTTAGGCCAAAGTGGGAAGCGTGGCTTCATGACTTAAAAAGTCTTCACAGGATTGACATTCCGAGATGCTTCATGCGCGAGAATCTTGGTACGAATCAAAGGATTGAACTGCATCATTTCTCGGATGCAAGCAATATCGGCTATGGACAATGCTCATATATCAGGATAGTTGCAGATGAATACGTACATTGCACATTCGTCATGGGTAAGGCTAGAGTGGCACCTTTAAAGGTTGTCAGCATACCACGACTTGAGCTCACAGCAGCTACAGTCTCTGCATCTGTAAGTAAGATGCTACGAGAAGAGCTGGAGTTGAAAATAGATCAAGAGTTTTTCTGGACTGACTCACAGGTAGTGCTAGGATACATAAAAAACGAAGCCAAACGCTTTCATGTATTTGTAGCCAACCGTGTTCAGAAAATTAGAGACAATACAGATCCTAATCAGTGGTTTTATGTGGAGTCGGATCAGAATCCAGCGGATCATGCTTCTAGAGGTCTCAAGGTGGCAGAGTTGTTACAGTCAAATTGGTTGAGAGGACCAGAGTTCTTATGGAACCAGAATTTTGTAGCGAACCAGAGAACACCAGAACTTCTGTTAGGTGATCCAGAAGTAAAAGTCTTAAGAACAGATATCGTTGAACAGAATGACTTTCTGGAAAGATTCTCAAGATTTTCTGATTGGAATACAGCCATCAATGTTATTGCGCGGATTAAAAGACTTGCTCATAAAGATAGGACTGGACCTATTACTGTTGAAGAGCGAAGAGAAGCCATTCATGTATTTCTAAGAGCTGCACAGGCAGAGGCTTTTGAAGAAGAACGGAAATGGTTTAGCCGAAAGACCACAAAATTGCCAAGAACTCGCAAAATGCATCAACTTGATCCAATATTAGAAGACGGATTGCTCAGAGTAGGAGGCAGATTAAGAATGTCTTCTGCATCTCTGGAGTTGAAGCATCCAGTGATCTTGCCTAAAGAGGGAATTGTAACACAGCTTGTTCTTGATCATTGTCACAGAAAGACACAGCACCAAGGTCGAGGGCAAACCTTAAATGAGCTCAGAGCTAATGGTTATTGGATATTGAGCGCTAGCAAAGTGGTAGCTAAATGCATTAAAAATTGTGTCACTTGTAGGAAGGTGCGTGGGGTTACAGAGCAGCAACGTATGGCAGACCTGCCTAATGATCGAGTCAACCCATCTCCTCCGTTCTCATACACCGGAATGGATTGTTTTGGACCTTTTTATACCAAACAAGGACGTAAAGAATTCAAGAGATATGGTCTATTGTTCACTTGTCTGAGCTCTAGAGCCATTCACATAGAGATGTTGGAAGATCTCACTACTGATGCGTTTTTGAATGCTTTGAGATGTTTCATAGCAATCAGAGGAGCAGTAAGACAGCTCCGCTCTGATCAAGGAACAAATTTTGTTGGAGCAAAAAATGAATTGGAAAGGTGTCTAAAAGATCTTGATAAGGAAAGAATTGCAACATACTTAGCAGAAAAGCAGTGTGACTTTGTCATGAACGTTCCTGAAGCAAGTCATATGGGAGGCATTTGGGAACGCCAGATACGGACGGTCAGAGGCGTCCTGAATACTGTTTTGACACAAGCTAAGAGGAGACTTGATGATACCTCATTGAGGACATTTTTCTATGAGGCTATGTCAATTGTAAATAGTCGTCCATTCACCGTAAACACCATCAGTGATCCTAAAAGTGTCGAACCTTTAACGCCAAATCATTTGCTCACGATGAAGTCTGTCGTGCCTCTCCCACCACCAGGCAAGTTCGAAAGAGAAGATTTATATGCCAGAAAGCGATGGAGAAGAGTGCAATATTTATCAGAGCAGTTCTGGAGCAGGTGGCGTAAAGAATATTTAGCTAACGCAAACCTTAGACAACTATGGCATGTACCCAGAAGGAATGTGAAAGTAGGAGACATAGTTATTGTTAAGGAAGATAATGTTCCCAGAAATGAATGGAAACTTGCCAGAGTTGTAGAAGCAAAAGAGGAAGATGATGGTCTGGTACGTAAAGTTAAGCTTCAAATAGGACAAAGTAAACTAGGCAAAAGAGGTGAACGCTTGACACAACCAACCTTTCTTGAGAGGCCAATTCAAAAATTAGTGGTGTTAGTTGAACAGAACGAATAGTCTAGTATAGTACCAACATACATTTTATCTGTGAAAATTACAGAATTTATTTCATTGTTTAGAGTTTTTCATTGTTTGAATATTCGTAAATAAATCATTGTAATTTTGGTGGCAGTGTAGCTGTCGCTGAAAATGTATATATTTCTTGTATTTGTGTGAGTTAATAATGTTTATATAATTGAGTTGAATGTATATGTGAAGTTTAAGATTTGTTATATTTATATATATTTGTTATACATACATATTCACATATTGGTGGTTAAGGTGACCCCTACTGGCCATGAGATAGGTTCAACAAGTGGGAGGGACTTTTTGTCATTCCGAACCTGGGAGCTAGGAGGGTGAGACACAGAATATCAGCGTAAGGTATAGCGGCTCTTAAATCTCTGGTCAGAGGGCGAACACGGTATGAATATTGTATATTTTATGTTTATTTGTGTGTAATCTTATTTCATGTACATATAAGAACCTCCACATTTGTAATATTTGTTTCATTTTAGTTTTTCACGGTGTTTGGAGGTTTTGTCAACGGAGCTTGAAGTTTGCCGACTTCAATAATAAATGCCTTCAAAAATCAGTCGATGCGTAGCTTCATCTGTCCGGAGGAAAAACGTTGGGAGCAGCTACAAGGAGCAATAGGCAGCTATTTTCAACATGAGTCTGTGTTTGGCATGATGTCAAGCAGAGGGAGTCTGGAAATGGGTGGATAGCTCAGCACTGACCACTGGGTCACATATAACCTTAAATGGGGATTTATATCATCTTACCAGGTACTAACCCACATAGTGGTTTTAAACCTTTGTGTTGTGCATTCAGTGCTGTAGTTTCCAGAAGCTGAATAGCCCCAACATCTAATTCATTGATTTCCTCTGATCTGTTCACTGTTTTTGTTTGAGGCAGTGTGTGTGTTTCTGTGTGTAAAATACACAAGTTACTATTCTTTTATGAACTATTGCAGTATGAGCTGTGTGAACAATTAGAAATGCCTCCATTTATGTTGTAAGTGTAGTAGTGTTTCTAAAGAGGCTGTATTCCAACACACATAGTCACACATGCACACGCTATGCACTTAACGTTACTAATTTGTTTGTTGCAGTTGTAGAATAATTTAAGAGTGTTGTGTAGTTTAACATTTCCAAGCAGTGCCAAATCATTATAATAATGAAAACTGTGTCGAGATTTTGGGCTCCTCAAATAGTTGGAATGACTGGCTGTGTTCTGTCCAAACCAGGTGGAACTGTGTGGAACGTGTCTTTTAAAAGTGTAAAACACATTAAGCATTTCAACAGTATATTCTCTCTTTCTCAGTCTATACAATCATATTCTGAGATGTGACTGAGAATGTGTCTGAGAACTCGTAGCTTTCATGTAGAGAAATTAAGGATCTAAGGTACATACAAGTGCTTACGCCACAAAAAGACACGTTAATGCATATGAATTCAATGCTTGATTAACAAAAGCTTACAACATAAATGGCACTCCTGTGAGGTACAGGATTTCTTTTTAAAATTGTGAAATAATAGACATATAGACAATAATAGGCAATAGAAATAATATCATCAAGCTTGAGTCTTTAAAACTTAGTGATGAAGAGTGTGGTGTATTGGAAATGATCACAAAAGAGATTGCAGTTTTGATAAATTCTGTCCCACAAATCATTGTCCAGGGGTGTAATTTATTCTGGCTAAGAAAAGTTTGTGAAAACATTGTGGCCACATATTCCTAATCATTGACGCTGAAATATATATTTTTTTAAAACACTCAGCCCAGGCCACTGTTTCAAGGATCTACATTTTTCCTTTCAAAAAGCATTTATATTATCAAACAATCCAGTATTTCTAATTAAGAGCATATTCAGAACTAATGTTTAATTAGCTATATTTCTTTTAATTTAGTTAATACATTAGCCTAGTGGCTGAATAGTTAAAACAGTACAACAAATGTGTCCCGTCCAAGGAGGTCCAGGCGCAGACTTCCATTTTGCTGTTTCTTAATTAATAAGTCAAAACAAAACAAAACCAGAAAGACAAGGCTGAAGTTGGCTTCTTATTCGCCAGCTACGTACTCGTAGATTCCGTTCCGCCTTAAATGGCTGGAGAGTACCACTGAACCGCAAGTAGGAGTCATACTGCAAATCTTTGGATTAAAATTTTAGAAATGTTTGATGTGCAGTTTTTTGGACATGTCTGTAAAAAAAGATTATATATTTAACACGATATAAAAAACAATTAACCCCCTAAACCTGGCATGTAGGTCTATTCTTTAATTGGCCAAAGAGTCCCATTTCTTCTGGTTCCTTCTCCTTTATTTTGAAATGCACTCTTTATATCATACACTCTTTCACTCACTGTACAGTATATAAAACTTACACACACACACACACGCACACACACACTACCGTGCAAAAGTCTAATTTCGTTGTATTTTTCTTTAAATCACCCTGTTTGTGTAAAATGCTTTTGCATGTCTGTCAAACTGTCTTATCTTTTGGATTCTGAGTAGATTCAATTAAAAAATTAGAACAAATGTTTTACTGCGACAGGCTGCAAAGTACCTAAACATACGAGGTTACTAGATAAAGCAGTTCCAACCACTCAGAATTCAGCTCCACCAGTATACTGATCACTGACTGATCATCTGGAATCATCTGCACCTGTTTCTTCAGTCCAAAGGTTTTTATGAAAACTTCTCTATCGATGGCAAGTGTAGACACTTTCTCCAAAGGCATCCAGTGTCTAAAGCAACAGCAAACATTTCTTTTCACAATAATTTGTAGAAATAAAAGCAGAGCCTTTTTATAAACTTTTACTCATTTTATCCAAGCTTTATCTGTCATGGTTCGGCTCTGTCCCATCAGGAATGAGTAGAATGAGGAGCACGCGCAGTCTTCCATCACAAACGGGTTTATTTACAACAGGTAACACAGGGTGAGTAACAAAACAGAGGTACGGTGACCAAACGAAAACAAGAGGATGATGAGAACAGAAGGACAAGACCCAAGGTAAGGAGAAGTATGTCCTCACAACAAGCTGTTGAGAGGAACCACTATTTATACCGGGGAAGGGAGTAAGGAGCACAAGGCACAGGTGACAGACAATCAATGCAGTTCAGGTGACAGGCAATCAATCAGTCCACGGTCCAAAGGCGACATCTGGTGGTTGCCGGTGGGAACTAGATTTCAAGAGAAATGTGTCCCTGAGTCAACCCTTATGACTGTGCAATAGTTTCCAAATAATTTAAGTTAAATGAAAGAGGTCATTGGAAAGCCTAAACTAAAGAAATAAAAACATTAAAAAAACAGTATATTCAGACATTATTACAAACAGAAGCAAAATCTATGCACAATGTGAGAGTAGGAATACCTGTGCTGTAAAGTTCAGTCCAGTCTTTTCATTTCTTCTGTACCTTTTTTTTTGGTAAAAATGTAATTTATTGTTTAATGTGACACTTTGCAGATTTGTTGTACCAGTGTTATACCCATTGGAATTTGAAGGAACTTCCCTCTGGAAGAACATTCTGGTATGGCGCGGCCACGTCCAGTGTTTTGCTCCATGTTCCAAATTCAGTCGGTTTAATAATTTGTGATAGTAGAACACTTCTCAACGTCGAAAAGAACCTTGCATATGTAATTTGGACACTTTTAACCCCGACTGAAATACTGCGCTGCTCGGACAACAAAGGATGCGGCGCTCAGCCTGTTCCAGACGCTCGCGCTGGCGTCTGGAACAGGCTGAGATAGCAAGTGCATCGAGCACTACTGCCTAGTATCCTGCTGGCTAATGTACAGTCACTGGAGAACAAGCTGGACGACCTGAGGGCCAGAGTTACTTTCCAACGAGACGTGAAGGATTGTAACATTCTGTGCTTCACTGAAACATGGCTGACCCCCACCATGGCGGACCCTGCTGTAACTACATCAGACTTGTTCTCAGTGTTTTGCGCAGACAGGACGGCAGAGCCGAACAAAACTAAAGGAGGTGGAGTGTGTTTCATGGTCAACAGAAAGTGGTGAGATGCCAGGAGTGTTTCTACTCTCTCCAGCAGCTGCTCGCCTCATCTGGAACACCTGAGCATTAAATGTTGCCCCTTCTACCTGCCCTGTGAGTTCACCTTGGTCATTGCCACAGCGGTCTACATCCCACCCGACGCAGACACATTTATAGCTCTGTCTGAACTACATGATGTGCTGACTGTGTTTCAAAACAAAGACCCAGGCCATTGTGGTAGAAGATTTGAATACAGCAAACCTCAGACAACTTATGCCGAACTTTTACCAACACGTTTACGTTTACGGCATTTAGCAGATGCTCTTATCCAGAGCGACGTACATCACGTTACGTGTCTGACAAAAGGAGCTAGAACTTTGGACCATTGCTACATGCCATACAAGCAGGGCTACAAAGCTGTTTCACAGCCAGCTTTTGGCAAATCGGACCACCGCACCACCTTTCTCATTCCCCAGTATAAACAGAACACACGTAGCGAAGAGGTGGTCACGAGGGAGGTGAAATGCTGGTCTGCCCAATCAGAAGCTATGCTGCAGGACGCGCGCAATGGCGTAGACTGGGACACGCTCCAGTCATGCGCAAAAGTTTACGGATGTAGCAATTTGTTTCGTTAGCATGCTAGCTGAGGAAATAATCCCTACAGTGACAATCAGGACATTCCCGAATCAAAAGCCGTGGGTGGACAGATCGATCCGCGCTGCAGTGAACGCCAGGACCGCCACATACAACGCAGGTCTTGCCACTGGCGACATGAGAGCCTACAAAGCGGTGTCATACAGCGTCAGGTGCGCAGTGAGTGACATCAAGCACAGGTACCGGGAGCGTCTGGAGTCTCATTTCCATCAGGGAGACACATGGAGCATGTGGCAGGGTCTGTGCACCATCACAGACTACAAAGCCAAGGACACCGCAATGATCAACGCCGGCTCTGCATTCGCCAACGAGCTGAACGACTTCTTCGCCCATTTCGAGGTTAGCCAGGTGGCAAGTCCTAACCCAAGCCCAGCCTGACAACGGAGGACGGCAACGTCATCAGTGAGGAACACATGTTCAGCATAGCAGAAAAGCGGCAGGACCAGATGGAATCATCAGCCATCTGCTGCGCTGACCAGCTAGCAGGTGTGTTCACTTCCATCTTCAATGAGTCCCTGGCAAAGTCCGTGGTCCCCAAGTGCTTCAAAAGATCCACCGTCGTCCCAGAGACTAAGAACACCAAGCCCTCATGCCTGAATGACTACCGGCCAGTTGCACTGACTTAATGAAGTAATGAAGGTGTTTGAAAGGCTGATGAAGAAAACCATCTCCTCCTTCATCCCAAACACCTCAGACCCGCTCCAGTGCACCTACTGACCCAACAGATCCACAAAGGATGCCATTTCCCACGTCCTGCACACCACTCTCAGTCACATGGTCAAGAAACAGGGTAACAATGTGAGATTGCTGTTTGTAGACTATAGTTCAGTGTTCAACACAACAGTGCTAGGTAGACAGTACACAAAGCTGAGGGACCTAGGACTTAACAGCTGTGTGTGTGCATTGGTGCTGGTCTTCTCAGGTGGTGAGGGTGGGTAGGTGTGTCTCTGAAAGCATCACAACCAATATTGGACCATCACAGGGGTGTGCACTCTTGCCACTGCTGTACTCCCTCTACACCTCTGAATGTGTGTCCACTCATAGCTCTAACACCATTGTGAAGTTTGCCGATGACACAGTGGTGTTGGGCCTCATCACCAACAGTGATGAGTCGGCCTACATGGATGAGGTGAAGAACCTGGCATCATGGTGTCAGGACAACCACCTCTAGCTGAACATTGGCAAAACCAAGGAGCTGGTGGTGGACTTTTAGAAGGAGACAGCAGCGAGACCACAAGCCCCTCATCATAAATTGAGCTCCAGTGGAGAAGGTGCTTTCCTTCAAGTATCTTGGTGTCCACACCTTTTTAGACCTGACATGGACTGCTCACATCCAGGTCCAGGCTAGGCAGCGCCTGTACCACCTCCGACAACTGAGGAAGTTCGGGGTCTATTCAGTGATCCTCAAGACTTTCTATTCAGGCGCTGTGGAGAGCATCCTCACACAGAACATCACATCCTGGTATGGGAATAGCTGTGTTCAGGACCGTAAAGCTGCTGCAGGTCTGTTCTCCCTTCCTTGCAGGACATTTACACCAGAAGATGTTGGTCTAGAGCAGTTCAGACATGAAAGGACTCATCCCACCACAGTAATGGACTGTTTCAACTTCTGCAATCAGGCAGAAGGTTCCGCACCATCAGGGTCAAAACAGAGAGACTCAGGAGGAGCTTCTATCATCAGGCCATCCAAGTCCTGAACCAGAACATGCCCCCACTTGCCCATGGCAGTCCTGAATCAGAACATGCCCCTACTCAGTTTCTGCTCTGGGGACAGTGGGTTTTTACATGCATATGCTTAGCACATGCTTTGAATTAGGCTGGGGGTAAGTCTACTAACTTACCCTAAGTTGCTCATGCTTTCAGGGTTCCGAGAGTTCAGGGTTTTACACATTTTCTTAGCTGATACTATTCTACTAGTCTCACTGCCCTTTCCTCAGTTGAGTCATGCCCTTACAGTAAACGGCAACACCATTTCAATACCATTGATGTAGTCATCAAGATAGACTACAATTAGACACTATAAAAAAGAAAAAGCTTCAGGGCTTCAGGGCTGTTGGACCTTCTGCTGGTGCACTGGCCATCTCCTGGAACAGAGCCAACAGCACCAGACCAGGCAAATCCGCCTGATCCACCTGATCCAGTCACAGTGCATTTGAGACGCTCACTGCAGATAAAAAGACCGCCACAGCGCTACCTGGACTGGGTGTTACATTAAGGAACTCTTAAAGGCTAATTACTAGAGTTGAGCCGGATACTCGGCTGAAACGAGTATCCGGTACGGATAAAGCACTTTTGAGGAGTACGAGTATCACACGAGTAATAGGAGTCAATATCTGTGCTCGGATTGAATAAAAATTCTCATTGGGTAGCTGACTGTGTCTGCGTTCTG
>JBBPCY010119961.1:0-17799 GCA_037974405.1 Brachyalestes nurse | reverse complement strand
TGTGTGTGAAGGTGTGTAGGTGTATGATGGTGTGTGTGAAGGTGTGTAGGTGTATGATGGTGTGTGTGAAGGTGTATAGATACAGTATTACACAAGTCAATATAGTAATACCATTTTGTGTGTGTGTGTGTCTCCCAGGCTTGCATAGGTGTGTGGCAGGCTGTGAAAATGGAGGGAGGGTGAGGACAACACATCCAAAGGGCACAGTCACTTTCTCCTTGCTCAAACCAACGTGTGAACGCTGCTAAAGATGGAGAGCACACAGTGCAGCAGAGTGGAAAACTCTGTTGGGAAACACTGAAACTGGAAATGTAAAGTTATTCCCAAAAACAAACACAGCTGGGACTACTACTGTCTTAAACAATGCATCCCCAACCTTAAACCTCTTCTAACAGAGATATATCTTTGTCAACAGTATTTAAACTGAGGATCCCAGTATGAAAATGACCTGTAATGATACTGGTGGCCTATAGTAATTTTGGAATTGTTTCTGGTTAAAATATACTGAATCTTGGAGAAGCATCAATGCACACTGGAGTCTCTCTACAGGCACAACATTGATCTCATTGAACTGCTTGCATTACTTTATTAACACTAGAAATGGAGCTACAGTTAAAAATGAAATGATCAGCAACACCATTACTGTTTACTCTTCAGATAATACAGTCACGTGTAAAAGTTATGGCACCCCTGGTTAAACGACATGCTTTACTAGATGAAAATAAGTGCATGTCCTGTTCAGAGAACATATTTCTACCATTTTAATGCACAAGTACTGTTTATGCGCTAAATTAAGCATATTGGAAAATGCACATCCTTCATTTTTCTCCATATGCTAAACTACAGAGTTTTCGCAGAAAAATCTAAAACATGTAAACACATTCTCTGTAGAGGATGTCCTTTTTTATATTAGAAAAACATCAAACTTGTAACTTGACCAGAGTGTGTAACTTTTGCAGGACTGTGTCTGTGTAAACAGTGCTGGTGCTTTCTTTGCATAAGGCCTGTACCTGTAATTTTACAGGAAAGTACTGGCAGCACAGTTCCTGGTAAAGAACATTTTATAGTAACTTTACCGTAATTCTACAGGGTAATATATCTTTTGAAAGCAGACATTAGTTGGTTTGATATACATGTCCAGCAGAGTTTGGTAGTTCAAACACATTCATTAGACCTGACAATTAAACCAGATGTGTGCTTGAGCAGGGAAATCACCAAGCTGTTTTACAGCTGAAGAGCTCGGACAGTGCACAGACCACAGTAAACTAGGCATACAATTTTAATGATATAAAGAAATACAAATAAATCTCCACTCTTGGTAAACTGTGTGGTCCATTGACCTATAGGAAATCAGACAGAGAATGAAACTCAGTGGCAGAGCCAATCAGAACCTTTGTTTCAGACTGGAGGTGGGGCAAACAGTAAAAGCTGAATCTCTGTTCAGTGACAGGAGCTGCCGCCGGTTAAATGTTTTTACCACAATATACCGCATGAAGGTGGTTGTCACAGTTTTTCCACATTTAAATGTGACCTAGAATCTTGGCTGACCCTCCCTGGCCCTGTTTAGGAACAGGTTTATAGGATTGTTGGGACATGGTGACAGCCTGTAAGGATGAGTTTCAGTCAGTCACTGACTTTTCTCAGTCAGTCCGGCACATACACAAATTCTTTTTACATTTATTTTGTTTAAGGAACAATACGTTTTGCCCCACCAATTGTGTAAGTGTGGCACAACCTGTATCTAATTACTGATAAAGAACCACTTCATATCTCACAAAACACAGCTGTCCTGCCAGTGTGTTTTGAATGGACTGTTGTAAGATGAACTTCCTATTATCTGACACTAAAAAGTGCCTCATAAAAAAATCATAAACCTGCAGTGTTGTTTATTAGGCAAATTATTAATTATTTCCATGAGAGGTGTATTGAGCCAATTTGTATCACAGGTAAGAGCAATCCTCAAGCAGAAATCAAAGAATAGTGTTAGTGTTTCTCTCTCTCTCTCTCTCTCTCTCTCTCTCTCTCTCTCCCTCTCTCCATACTTATCTCATGTCGCACCCAAAACTACTATTGTGTTACAGAGGAGGTGTAACCCAATAAATCTACGTCTGAAACCTTCTGCTTGAACGTCACCTTGTTGATATCTTGGACAAATCAAGGACAAGGACACGCGTCACACATGAATGACAATGAGGAAAACAAACCCTGCCAAGTCATCCACGACACAGTGTCTGTGAGCAATTCTGTCCATGGACTGTAGACAACATGTCATCTGAGCCACTAACCAATCACAGTGTTTCTGACACAGGGTGACCAATCACAGCACAATCCAGGTGAGTGTTATGGGGTGTTAAGTTATTTTTGTGAGGTTTTTAACCATTAAAGATGCTGATTAACCAAAGCGTTTTCAGGGTCCAACCCCATCCAACACCTTTGGGAGGAACTGGAACAGAGATTGCGAGCCCGATGCTCTACAGAATGAAAACACTCCAAATTTTGGGGAAAGCCTTCCCAGAAGATTATTTTGAATAGTAAATGAAATAGCAAAGTACATCTGTTGTAAATCACACTTGCGTTTCTATCTGGATAAGTTTACCTCTTAAGCTCAGCTCCTCTTGCATCACTCCCTATCTAAACATTTAGCACTTAAAGCTTAGAACTCTTCTCTAGTTCTGAAGTTTGAGTGTAAATTGTAAAAAAAGGCATCTGATAAATGAATGTAATGTACTGTAATGTAACACTGAACCCTCTGCTTCCATTCATTTGAATTGTGAACAATTCTGAGTTTGTCTACAAATAACCATTTCACATCAAACCACTCTTAATGACGTTCGTATTATAAACATTGAATTATTTACAAATGTAGAAAAATAAATGGAATGCCCTATTAATGTATGCTTGCTTATGGAAAAAACATGCATTTTGAATTTTAGGCATTTGATTGCACATGAAAAGAATTTAAGTTAATTTTCAGGGCATCTCAGCTGATTTGATTGCTCGTGATTTCATTGCTCGCATTTGGCTGCTAAGGTGGGGAATGTGCCAGTTGTTTGTAGATTGGTTCAGGATATTAATCAGACTTAATTAAGCACTAAGGAAGGAACCTCTTAGATTTAGATGATGACAAATGAATAGTTCCAGCAATTGTTCACATTACTAAATAACTGGCATTATTTTCAGCCCTTACACACAGTTAACCTGATATTTCAATGAAAAGATCCATCTCACACACTCCTTCGGCTCCATAACCTCCACATAAGTTTCTCCACCAATTAAAGGGACCATATCCTGCATTTATGTAGCTTTGTCCTGAGGTCACCTTATGATATGTATATGATTTTATATCAAAATCGACATAAATCATTTTGCATGATCTTCTAGATGAACTGTCTTTAGGACTGATATATGCAAATGATCTCCGTTCTGTTTGGCTGCCCTATATTGTGCCTCTTTCAGAAAGAAGTCCAGGCTACAACATCCATTGTAACTTAAGTGTGAATAGGTATAACTAAGCTGCTTTAGGTAGGTATATGTAAATGTAGTGGTTTTTGTGACATCACAAAAACACAAAATTGAAAACTGGTGGTCTTTTCCATTATAGGCTGTATGGGGGAGTGAATGATGTAACATGACAGTTTTTTATTTCAAAAAATTGAAGAAATTTGGATTTTCCATGATATGTGCCCTTTAAAAGTTACAAGATAAGATAAGATAAAATAAGATAAACCTTTTTATCTTTGTCACAGCAGAAATTAGACAGTACAAAGAGCAGCAAAAATTAAGAAAACAACAGAATAGAATAAAAACTATATCAACAGTACGGTATAAAATGTACACTATAAGATATTCAAGGCAAGAACCAATTAGGAACCTTTATTTTGAGGCGTGAAGTTGCTTAAAAGGTTGAACACTCTTCATTTGTCACATACATATTTATACAAGTACAACATGTTGAGAAATGAGTCCCTGGGTTAATCTTTAAAATGGTGCAATACATTTATCGAATGATTTTAATTAAATTAAGGAGAAATTTAGAATGGCTAAACTAAGGTAAACAAAAATCTACATTAAAAAATACATTCCAAATACTACGAACATTACAAATAGAAGCAAGATCTGTACATAGTGCAAAACACAACAAAATACAGTATCTGTTATGGAAAGTGCTTGGTGCTGGTTTGCTGGTTGATGTGTCTTAAATGATAAACACCTACTTCAGCCTTCAATGAATGCAAGAACAATTGATGGGAAAATGAAAAGGATCAATTCAAGTGTTGATGTTATGACCAGCCTCCATATTTGCTCCTGAATGGACAGCAATGCACCGCCCAATGGTATCAGTGTTTTCTTTTTCATTCCTCATGGAGATGTTGCTACAGAGAAACAACACCTGGAGCACAAATCTCAATCAAAATAACGCTTGCTGATATTCCTTCACACCACAGTCTTGGGGAACATAATGAAAACACAAGCACAGACCATCAGAATGAAGGTCATTTATAACATTTACCACCAAGCCGATGCATTCTGTCCTGAAACTGCTACTGGAAATGATGTTTCAATCATCATAAGCCATTTTTCGTTCTGTCCATTTGCTCTAAAGCTAAAACACATTCATCCTCAGGACAGGTGATCTGCGTCCCGCTTTGCTTCATTCGTTCTGGCAAATAGAATTCTCCCTCACCATCAAACAACATACGAGGAATGGAACCTTACAGAGTGTTTGATTCTTAAACTGATTAATGTAAAGGACAATCCAGTCCCTTTACCTCAATTAGAAACCTGCCATTAAATAATGTTAACCAGTCCAGCTGTCGCTATCATGTATATTAGCAATTAAATAATCTTGTGATCACTCTGACAACCGAGTAAAACATATAAATGCAATTTATGGCAGCACTGGTTTTTCATACACAAGAAATGTGTCAGTATAAGCATTTGTGAGATCTTGTTAATGCAAGTTTCCTCTCTTTCAGTAAGCCTCAAAAAAATATTTTAGTTGTCCCTTGTGGAGACTGCTGAACATGCTTTTGCAATGAGTTGTGGACTCCCAGTTTATCATATAAATGATAAATGACAAAATAATCACTGAGCCTATTCACAGAGAAGGTTATTTTTTTATTGATTAATACTGCATGTATACATGAGTGCTATATATACACACACACAGGACAAAAAAGAGCGACAGTACACAGGACAACTGCAGTCTAATATTTTGTCCATTTGTGTTTACTCATATCATTTCAGATGTTTTGTATAAAGTGTTTGTGCCAATGCTGAAAGTCCATACCTTGTAAAATTGAATGTTAAAATAACACAGGTTGTGTAGAATGTCAACACAATCAGAGAGTGTTGATGTAGACACAGTACATGTGTCATCTGTCCATAAACTGAACTATACTGAGTCAAAGGTTAGTCAGCTAATTATATTTTACTCTTTATAGTGGAAATAATCCATATTTTTTCCATCAATACCCACAACTTACACAACTAACTCAAGTCAAACTGAATAAATCATTATTCAACATTAATGTATTTTCTCAGGGGTCAAAAGATAAACATGTACACTCATATTTAAGAACCTTATTGCACATGTATGTGTTGAAAGCATCCAGAAGTGACACAGAATGTGTGGATGTTTGCAGAAAAGTGTCACTCCAAGTCCAAGATTGTAGTTTTGAAAAAAAAAGAGGTTTTCCTCATTGTCTTTGAATGACTACTGTATTACGCTTCCTTTACCTTCCTCAGTCTTTCTGTTAGGCTTGCCTTTCTCGAGCCCATAACGATACCCAGCTGACAGGTAGTCAGTTCAGCTCACACTGGGAGGTCAATACTGACTTCAGCACCCCGGACAGCTCCCCAACACCACAAACTTAACGGGCCACAGCCTTCAGAAATACTGGCCTAGTACAAACCACTGATGGTCAAAGGGCATTGCTTACAAACTGTACATACATTACCTGCAATACATAATCACATTTAAAGAGCATCGTTTATTAAAGGCTTCTTAATGTGTGCTTAATGCCACGGGGGGCCATCGGATCAATAACAGCAAATTCATTTTCTTCCCCTCCGTAGTCATTCTCAACCCAGAATCTGTATGGAGTACAACTACTGGCTCTGGGTTTGTCACTTTGCCATAATAAAAACTAACCAAACTGGTCAAACCATAATAACACTGATAAATTGATAAGTACTGGGTCAGTTAAGCGTGCTTCACAGGAATCAGTACATTTCTATAAAATTCATCATTTTGCTACCTAAGATCAAGTGAAATTTACAAAAACGTGTTTTATTACTAGAAACTGTTACAAACTCTATTTTCCTTGTTCTGATGTAGGACTGATAGGAGTCACTGACATTAGCTCACTTGTTTACACTGTCCTGCTGGGTCACTGAGAGTTCAGGCCTTGTTTTTAATAGCAAAATGTCTGTCATGTGTATGTTTTGTTTGTTTTTAAATCATCTTTTTTTCAAAGGGTACAACAAATCATTCAGGAAACTGAGAAGAAGCTAAGAAATATTAAAAGAGCTGTCTCCTAATTGAGTAGATCTTTCTATTGGAGTAATGAGTTGTTGTTATTATTAAAGAATGTTATTATTAAAGAAATTACGAAAGGCTAAATTAAGATGATTGTAATGGTCCAGCCTGTCCTTGGTCAGTTGAACTCACAGAGCATCCTGGAGTTGCTCAGTGTGCTGGATGTGTGTGTGTGTGTATACATATATATTATACATATATATATATATATATACAAACATGAATCTGCTGCTTATTGCAGCACACTAAATGTGCAAGGTGCACGGCCGTTCAGCTTACATGAACATGTAAAGAATTTGCAGTGAGATCAGTCAGACCAGCCGCGTTGCCCGTGGCGCGTGCAGGAGGATGAAGCAATCTGAGGCTTTGGTGCTGTGTGTTATGACAAAGTGTTACATAACCGAGCCAGGATGTCCTCGCTGGTTCAGCTCAACATGCAAAAATATATTAAAAAAGACATCACACACACACACACACACACATCTCAGAGCCTTCCCTTGGTTTGTTTACTCACTACACACTAAAATAGGTCATTTGATGTCAATTCGAATAATTCGAGTAAAATATGTTGCAACCAGACTCTCAAGTCAGTCTTGGCAGGGCTTGTTTTGCTTTAATACATTGTGCTCATGTGGAAACACACACACACACACACACACACACACACCTCAATCACGTCCATGCAGAGCATCATTGTTTTTAGTGGACGCACGCAGTGTTTCTGTTCGAACACGATTAATCGTGACGTCGTTAAATTGCAAATAGTCGACATGAGACGTTAGAATGTGACGTGTCCTTTTCTCTTAGGGGGGATTATAACGTGTCATTCAGAGCACCATTGGTGAAAAATAAAACCCTCCACCACTGACTTTGGAGACCCTCGCGCTGTAGGGTCTCCGGGCAGAACCCGCGAGCTGCCCGATGAAAACAGACGACGAGGTCGAGTAAAGACGAAAGGAAATGAGAGGAAGCAAAACAGATCAAGACACGAAATTTGCGATATCAGGGCACTATCTTCGCATCAATTATCGTATAAGAGGTGCACCTACCCTGCTGCGCGTTCTCCTCCTGCTGCAGAAACGGATGGAAGGTGACCCCTGCGCGCGTGCTGCTCCTTCTGCATCCGAGAGATCACGATGCAACGATGGAGGGTGGGGGGTGTGGAGGGGGTGGTGGTATGAGGGATGTGATGCTGGAGCAGGGGAGGGGAGGAGTAGAGAAAGAGAGAGAGAGAGAGAGAGAGAGAGAGAGGGAGAGTGTTGGGGGAGTTTCATTGGACTATGTTATAAACGATGCAGCCTTTATCTACGTCAACATGCAACGTACCAACGGGCAAGAAACGACGATTTTTATATGTCATTATTATTGCTATTATACCCAGCCTTAAACATAGCCATCATCTTCTTCTTTCAAATGTATGCAAAGGACAATGTAACTGCACTTCCTTGTTTATCCATAAATAATGCATGATGCCTGTTTCACTCATTTTAATAAACACCAGTAAAAGATGTTCACCCATCATCGCCCCCATTGGGCCTGATTGAACGTGTTTCCTTTGTTTACACATAAATAATGCATTTCGAACATAAAACATTACTTTAACACACATTTCTGACATGTTTGTTCAGGCCTCGATTCTTCTTCTGTTAAGTATTATGCATTCCATTCATTTTTAATGCACTGTAAACCCCAGTGATTAAATGCATTAATTGGACTGAACTTAAGGATTTACAGGAGAGTGTTCTTAACTTTTGATGTATGTCAAAGCAAGGAGATTTTATTTGAGTGTTTTTTTTATTTTCTTTGGTCTATTTGTTATAAAAATTTCAAACAATGCAAAGGTCAGTGTTAATGATTCATAAAGAAAAATCATACATTTATTTAAAAAAAAAGCTGAAAAATGTTTGATACAGGAACAGTTCTCTGCTGTTATGCAAGAGTAAATGTTTTGTGTGTATTCATTTTTTCATTCATTCTGAGTAACTATGATTTAGTGTAGTCCTATTCGAAATTAAGAGTAAAATTTACAACAAGAAATTATAAGAAAATGAACTTGAAATGTTTGTAAACAAAGATGATGCCACTAATATGCAAGCTTTCAGACATCGGAAGCAAAGCATTTTTTGATTGCACGGCCCAGAATACAGGGTTTTAAAAATCCAAACTATATAGACAAAAGTATTGGGACACGCCTCTTCATTTTTGAATTCAGGTGTTTCAGTCATACTCATTGCCACAGGTGTATAAAATCATGCACACTAAGACATTTTGGACAACACCATATTTCCAACTTTGTGGACATTTTCTATTCCAGCATGACAGTGTCCCAGTGCACAAAGTATAAAGACCATAAAGACATGGCTGGACGAGTTTGCTGTGGAAGAACTTGACTGGCCTGCACAGAGCCCTGACCTCTTATGGAAAGCCTTCTAAGAAGAGTAGAAGCTGTTATAGCTGCAAAGGGGGACTAACTCCATATTAAAGTCTATGTATTTGAATGTAATGTCACTAAAGTCATTGCTTGTGTAATGGTCAGGTGTCCCAACACTTTTGCCCATATAGTGTATCTAAATTCAGTTTTTAACAGTTTTTCTGTTAGGTAAGGGCTCTAATACGTAGGTGACCTGAGGGGAATTCCTACAGTAGCTTTGCCCTGACCATTCAACCTGAAGTTATAAGGAGTGTTTCACTTATAAGTTATGAGGAGAGCTTATGAGGATTCCTCAAACCTCAGTCTTAGTCTTAAAGACAGTAAAAAAACAGCCTGGATGTTGCAATAGCAACAAGTAAAATTAATTTTGACTGTTTTTAGTACTTAAAACCATACACATATTACAAGTGAACATCAGGAGAATATGGGCTAGATATTTGTTGGCCCATTTTTAAGTGGAAGTATAAATGCTTCCTTGTTTGTCTATAAATAATGCATGTTTTGCATTATTGCTTATGTTTACCATATATTTACCTCTTAAATTATCCATAAAAGTTACATGCATAATGTCCAAAACAGAAGTAATAACAGTGATTATACAAACAAACGTAGCAAGATGTTATATGGCTAGACATTTGATAGCTGCAAGTCATTATTTTAAACAAGAATCAAGGTCATTGCAGGCTGAAATATCACTCCTGTTTAAAAATGCTTACTGGCGTTCACTCAAAATTGTGGCCCATATTAATTTCTTATAAGACCATGTTCTAGATTACAGGCTTTTGATGGCCCTTTTAGTTCAAGGCTTTCTAGATCATAGCTCTTCAATAGTGAATATTTTGCAAATGTTAGTTTTCTGATTCTGATTTAGATCATGGTTTTATAGATTATCACATTTAGTCCTATAATGTCCCTTAGATCATAGCTTTTCTATGGTTCTTCTATGGTTCTTCCAGTCTCAAAAGTCCCTTATAGATCTTGCAATGTGTCTTCCAGATCAGGGGCCGTATTACAGAAACTTCCTATCTTAAGTATAAAGTTAAGACGAATTTAAGATATGATTTTTTTTCAATTTGGTATTACAGAAGCAAATTCTAACTGAATTTAGGAATCCTATCTTATCTCGAGTTAGGGATACTAAATAAGCACTCTAACATCGATGATCGACTTTTATGTCTGTTACCTAGCAACTAATATCATCTTGCAAAGTAACTGTTACCTGCTGCTAGTAGTAACTTTACAAGGCTACAGTCCTTAACATTGTATCACCAGAGAATCTTTGTTACTATCTTCAAAATATGGATGTTAAACAACGTCGTGCTCTGAACTTTAAGCCAGACGAACTGGAGGCCTTAGTGAGCTGTGTCGAAAAATCGAAAGCTATTCTTTTTGGAAAATTACATCAAACCTTAACACATCGTTTGGGTCAGCCAATAGTTGTTCAATGAACAGGTTCCTCCGCACCATTTCGTTGTTAAAACCATACCGTATCAATTAGCCGAAGCTAGGCCAAATTACCCGTAGCCTAAATAATCAGCTGGCGACAGTTAAGACAGAAGATGGGTTATCCTAAGTTAGGAGAGTTTATTTACATTTTTTGAGGTTAGGATGCTTCCGTAATACACTTTTTTTTATTTAAGTGAGGATAGGAAAATTGTCTTAGGAACAGTTGTTCTGTAATGGCTTTTTTCCTAAATAAGATCCTAAACTGCCAATATGATGGTTAACAGACAGTTAAGACTGGTCCCCCTAGAACATTGTGTCAGTGGTGCTCCTAGACCATAGCATTTAAATAGTAACTCTGAATCATGTGTTTTCATTGGTTTTTCAAGATCATATCTTTACACTGGAAATTCTAAATTATAGCTTTTCACTTGTCTTCCTATACTGTAGCTTTTTGTCTAGATTATAGCTTTGTATGAGCCTTCTAGAACACGGTCTTCCATCAAATAAGATTAGATTAATTTTCTTCTTAAACATATCATCAGAGAACTTAGCACATTCAAGTCCTTCAGATGTTGAGAGATGTGAAAAACATGACGGGCAACAATATAAATAAATAAATAATTTAATTATTAACATCCGCATAAATATGCAGACACATTGCTGGTCTTGGATGTTTACATCAAGAGTCTCTTTCTATTTATTCTGCACCTGATGCATCTTTATTTTTGCCTGCAGATAAAAATGACTTTGAAAGAGAAGGCCCTCACAGATCAGACAAATCTGTTTTGCCCTCATGGTGCTGATGAACTCTTTGTCCTTCCCAGTGCGACAGGAAGTTGATTCTTTCTTTGTGTGTGTGTGTGTGTGTGTGTGAGAGAGAGAGAGATAAGAGGGAGAGAGGTAGAGAGAGGGGGGAAGAGAGAGAGAGAGATAGAGAGAGAGAATCGTATAGGTAGATTGATAGATAGTATGAGGTATACAGAGAGACACAGTGAGACATACACTGACGGATATGGAAGCTCATACTTACATATTTTTGGAAGAATAATATGCAGTCAGAGGAGGTTCAGCTCAAAAACACTGCTTTTATTAGCAAAGTCAGCATTTTAGTCCAGGAGAGACAGCCCCCTGGCCTGTGAGACTATCTCTGACACACAAATGTTACAGACATTCTTATAGGCTCATGACCCCCCTCTTTCTGTGGGGCCTTCTCAGCCAATAACAAAAAGACACAGTGACACACACAAGATTGCATCCCCCAAACTTCTCTCATCCTTCTTTTGTTTCTCTTGACTCTTTGAAGTAAAAACCCAGATGCCAACTTATCAGCTATCTCACACCTACCCATGCTTTAAGACATTCTGTCTCCTGACCTTAATTTACATGAAGGTACAAAAGGCATTTATAACCTGAGACCTCTTTTCAGCAAAGTTTCTCAGGCTACCTTCAAAGACCCCTTTTACCAGCCTGACAAGATTTAGCAACACCTAAAGCCCCCCAGGCGTGTGGGCTTCCCCCTCCTGGTTTTTTACAATCACCAGGTGGTGACTGCATGGGAATTCAACAATTAATATTCATAGGAGATGACCCCTTTTCCCGCCAGATTTCAAAACCCAGATCTGATTATTAATTAAAAAATCCACAACACAAACAACAAGGGAGAGAGCGGGCAGCCCTGCTTGGTTCCCAGTGATGGGTGGTAGTGCCGCTACATGTAGCAAAGCTATTAGTTTAACTACATTTTCCACTACCTTGCCTGTAGCATCCCTGATTTCTGAATCAAATAACTTTCCAGTAGTTACGTTATTTTTTTGATCAAGTAGCGACGTAGTGTCCACAAAAGCTACAATTTCCAGGACATGTCTGAGAAAAGCAGAGGTTTCTTCTGCAGTATGATTTTGAAATACAAATATCAGACCGAAATAAAGCATGTCCATGCGCGACCTTCTTCTCTGCTTCTACTCGTGATGTGTCATGTGGCTCTAAGAGCCAATGCTTTGTAGTGAATCAGAAGAGCCGACTCCCATCAAGTGAGAGCCGACTCCCCACTTTTTATCCTTCCGCTGCTCAGCTCTCTCAGTGGCTCAGATCTGCTCCAAACCCTCCATACTGTGGCCAATCACATGTGAGGATATAGGATAATACCATTATGTGAAAACAGAGAGAGCGACTGGCAGTCAGGTGGAGCGTCTGTGTGTCCCCTCAGTCAGTGAGTGTGACAGTAGACAACGGTGAGGACAGAGGAGCGTCTGTGTGTCCCCTCAGTCAGTGAGTGAGACACTAGACAGCGGCGGGACAGTGGAGCATCTGTGTCTCCCCTCAGTCAGTGAGTGAGACAGTAGACATTGGTGAGGACAGTAGAGCACCTGTCTGTCCCCTCAGTCAGTGAGTGAGACAGTAGAGAGCGCTGAGGAGGAGAGTGCGAGTACGTCGCAAAAACACGTAAATATGACTGACACCTGTAAACGAAGCAGCATCTGGCTGCAGTTTATAGATATTGGGAATAGCAGAGCAGAGTGCCTTCGCTGTAAAATGAAAATAACAGTAAGTGCAGGTTCCACCACAAACCTGCACAGACACATCAGAACTGTGCATCCCACAGTGCAGTTGGACATTCTGTTCTGTGGATTTGTTTGCAGTGTTAAAATTAAAAGTTTGATTAAAATATTAAACAAAAACAAGAATGCCTGCTTTTTGTAACAGAACAAATATACAAAATTAGGCAATTATAAGGCTTCTCATAAAACCAAAAGGGTGTATCAACACACAAAGAATTCATATTTGCCAAGTTAGGCTAAAATATGAGGCTACAGATGATGATAAACTAAGAGCCGTTTGGGAGCCAAAAGAACCAGCTCTTCTTTGGGAGCCATGCCACAAGAGCCAGCTCTCTGAAAAGAGTTAAACTTCCCATCACTATCTGTTTCTAATGACTCTCTATCAAAATACACACACACACACACACACACACACACAGTCACACATAGCACAAGAGGATGGAGGAGGGAGAGACAGGAGGAGAACAAGACGAGCAGTCCACTTCACGCCGTGGCCTCTGCAAAGGTGACTCTTTCATTTCCCTACTGCAGTAGGTTATAATGATATGTGTGTGTGTGAAAAATACCCTACAGTTTGTCTTAAAGTGTTGGAAATTAGCGAAAGTGATGGCATAACATCTTGTAACAAATGTTAACCCATGCTGACTAGCAGGGGGAAACTAACCTGCACTGTAAAAACTGTTGCTTAGATTCAACTCAAAAAAATTAAGGCAACATTTTCCAACTACTTTTTGTAAGTTTAGTGAACTTCTTGTTATTTTGATTTGGTAAAAAATCAGCATTATTTATTTTACTGTATGCTAAAACATTAACATTTGAGTTTAACCATTGTGACAAAGAGCAGCATATTGACCAAATCATACTTAGTTAAACTAAGTAACATTTAAAATAAAAAATTAAACTTTTTGATTTTAATTAATTCATTTACTCTATTAATTTAGACAAATTATTTCTTCAATCTACTTGAAATAATTAGTTAGCATTGCCATAACTTTAATTAATAAGGAAAGAGAGGTATTTGTTTCCAACGTTTATTACTCTACAACAACTAAGTTTCTGTAATCAGTTTTAATGTTAATGTTGTAAACATTTTAACATTAAAAATTACAGAAACTTCTAACCTCATCTTTTAGTGCAGCATAGAACACTAAAGGACTGACTTTAGTGCACAGTACAGTACATTTTTGTATGTATTAAAACATGATAAACTAATACAAGAACAAGTTTGAAGCACAATCTGTGCTATATTCCAATAAAACATTTGACATTGAAATAAAAGAAAATAAAGGGCCTCTGGCCTCAGCATTTGATATAGCAAAACTAACTTCAGCACATCAAGTGCCCAGAAGCTGGAGACTTATCCAGGAACTGAAGAAGTCTGTGCTTGACTACCACACTGTTCTAAGTTAAACTGCCCACCAAGCAAGAGTGATGAAGCAAAGAAACATAAAAAAAGCATAATCTTACATAAATCCTTACAAGAACACCTTCAACACACAACATTTGAATTTAAAATAAAACACAGGGAAGCAGGATCACAGCATTTGACAAGAAAGAACTGACTTCAGCTTCAATCCGTAAGTGCACAGTACAGTATGTCTTAGTACGTATTAAAACATTTTACCATAAAATGGTTTATATAACAGAACCTCTGAACCGCAGACAATTAACAATTAAACATTCACAACAATCTTCTGAAAAACTCAACAAAAACACAAGTTTGCCATTTAGTGTGAGGCTGGCATTTGACCAACTAACTCAGAAGTTTTTGAGTGTCATGAATTGGGAGGAAGGCTTTGGCTGCAGTGTGTCAAGTCCCACAAAAAGTCTTTGGAACACCTCAAATGTTTTGCAGAGTTGTGTTGGATACTGCAGGTTCAGAGCATATGTCATCCCCAGAAGCAGGCAACATGTCCTGGCCAGATTTCCAAGATCAATAAGCACTGGGATTCCCTCAATGATGATGCCCAGTGCATCTGGTTCATGGCAGACATATATCTGCATATTGCGCATTTTCAAGTCCTCATGGACACTGCTCTCGGTTTTTCCCTGTTTGAGAATAAACAGAACAATAAGTGGCAACAGTGAACAATCTTCAAAAGCCAGGTGTGGTTAAGTAAAAGTACTGAAATGCCACTCTTACAGTTATATCATCAGATGATTATGACTTTACTTTTGTGAAACTGCAGTTGAAAAATATGACAGTATTTTTTAAATCAAGTCTACAAGCAACTGGAAGACCAATAGGTTAATTTTGGACCCTGGTTCCTGCACATACATTTGGGTGTTTGTAGGTGTGTTTTTGAACTTTTGACAGAGCCAGACTAGCTATTTCCACCCAATTACAGTATTTGTTCTAAGACAAGCTAACCAATCCCCAACTCCAGCTCCGTACTGTAACTCAGACAGAAGATTGATTGAAGTGCTTTTCCCCAAAAAAAGTCAAACTATGCTTTTTAAACAATACTTACATATGTAGGAACCTCAAAAAGTAGATTCCTTTCCTTGTTCGTTTCATTATTTGAAATATCCTGTGTATTAGAAATAGTACAATGTACTCAAATGTATTTTCATTGATGTTAAATGTTTCTATTTTTTTGGGAAGATAAAATATAAGCTTCATTTCTGTTGTATCCAATAAGAAGGTTTGTTCAATAATTGGGTGTATTAATGTCAGCCAATCAATGTTGAACTTGTTTTTACGCATGACGCAGTTGAAACAAAAAGAGCGCTTGGTGACCGTGTATGCAGCACGGAGCATGTGTTAGCTTTACACGACGGAAAAGAAAGAAAAGAAGTGAGTCATAGGTTTGGAGACTATTATATTCTTAGAAATATAGGGCCCAACTGTAGTCTGACGACACTGGGTTTATTATTTTCCATTTTCAGTGTCACATGTGTAGTGTATTTGGTGTTAGCTACATTAGCATGCTAGGGTTTGAGTCGGGGTTTTAACCGCCTCGTGGCCGGGAGTGATACAGAAGCGACAGGACTGGAGAGACAGTGGGTTCTCAAGGACTTGGAACTGCTGCTAACAGACTGCAGAAAGTTTCTTCAGAAGCTCACCAACACGGTACGGATCGGGCACCTCGACAGTTAAGGTGGATTGGCTGGATTTCTCGAGGAGTTCGAGTCAAGCTCGCGATGGACGCGGAGTCATTCGTGGGGTTGGTGAATAACTGATTTGATTCCCTGATTCCCTGACATCGGAGGGAGTAAGTACTTTCCATTGCCTTTTTTTGAGCTGAATAAGCATTGGAATTCATCTTTTGTTTGATGTGCACCTACGAATGGGCCCCAACGTTAACGATCGATCAAACTTTGAGAAGATTTAAAAGGGTTTGACTGACTCGTGAACACTTGAACTGGTAGACTGACCCAGGTGTGTTTTGAACTGATTCGAAGCTCCTGCCTCTTTGATAGGTGATCCCTTTCAGCTCAAGCTGCAGGCCTTGTTGCAGCAGGAAGGGAAGTCTATGGAGGAAGTGAAAGCCCTGATTATGGAGAAACAGTCTCCCAAATCGGATATCAGTGTGGACCTGGTTGATGCTATAGGAAAATTAGTAGATCGGTGCAGTCACGCTCCCAATGATAGTATCAGCTACAGAAAGCTCAGATTGTTTTCTGGATTAAAACCTGTCCCCCCAGGTGAAGAGGAGTATGAACTCTGGATGGAACAGGCTACACAAATGATAAGTGAATGGCAGTGCACCGAAGCTGCAAAGAAGCAACGCATCGTAGAGAGTTTACGAGGTCCTGCTGTTGATATAATCAGGTTTTTAAAAGTGAGTAATCCATCTGCGACTGCAAATGAGTACTTAGCTTCTCTTGAGACTGCATATGGGACTACTGAGAGTGGGCCTGACCTTATGGCTAGATTTCGTCACACCTATCAGGAAAATGGAGAAAAACTCTCAGCTTTCTTGTACCGCCTAGACAAACTTCTCCACCGAGCCTTGTTAAGGGGTGGGATTGATGCAGTCGGCATAAATAGAGCCAGGCTGGAACAGTTAACTAAGGGTGCGCTTACCAACGATATGGTGGCATTGCGAGTCAGAATGACTCACACCTTGCAGAGTCCCCCATCCTTTTCACAGTTGATGAAAGAAATACGTGAGGAAGAACACTGGGTGGCTGCACGGGAAAATGTTAAAGCTTCTGTTGCCACTGTTGTCTCTCCCCAGACATCTGTGCCTTCTGAGTTACAAAACCTGAAGAAAGAGGTTAAAGAGTTGTCCTCCCAGGTGAGTCAGCTGTTGAACGTGGCTACTTTGCCTGGTGTTTTTGATCATACTCCCCAGAAAACATCCTGTAAAAGCTCTGAGAGTATGACTCCAGACAACTCTCCAAAAGTTAAACCCACTCAGCCAACCGTGCCTATGATCTTTTGCTACAAATGTGGTGAAGACGGACATAAGAAGTGGGAGTGCAAAGCACCTGAAGACCTCAGAAAAGTGAATCAAAAGCTGATGAAGATGCAGAGGTTGCAGGGAAATGGGGCAGGAGTTCAGTGACGGAACGGCATGGGGCTCCTGAGATAACACGTTCCAGTTGTGGGTCTTTCACTTTCGATTCCAGAAAAACAAGCTTGCCTGAGGGGTTAGTGGGTCCTGTCTCCGAAGTTCCTGTCCAGATAGAAGGCATTTATGCCAAAGCACTTCTTGACAGCGGGTCACAGGTTACTCTCTTATATCGTAGTTTTTATGATACTTATCTCAACCATTTGGACCTTCAGCCTGTGCAAAGCCTTGAGATTTGGGGTTTAAGCTCACATAAATATCCTTATGATGGATACTTGCCCCTTAGACTTGAGTTCACAGAAA
>JBBPCY010119924.1:0-17803 GCA_037974405.1 Brachyalestes nurse | reverse complement strand
CTGCTACTGCTGCTGCTGCTGCTACTGCTACTACTGCTACTGCTACTACTACTACTGCTACTACTACTACTGCTACTACTACTACTACTGCTACTACTACTATTCGTACTACAACTATTCTTACTGTGACTACTATTTCTACTACTACCACCACCACCACCACCACCACCACTACTACTACTACTACTACTACTACTACTATTATTACTACTATTATTACTACTACTACTACTACTTCTACTGTCTTCTTATTATATGGATGCTTGTAGACACTAATATTATCCATAGGACATGGATGCCCAGATGGAAATTCATTTTTGATCCTTTTCAAACATTGAACATATCCTCCCCCACCTCTTATTATAAGTCTTCTCAACACACAGAAAGGAAATGCAAATTCATTTGCATTAAATAATGCCAACATTCTGACCATTTGTCAAGTTTTAAAAGAGTCAAAATTTTGTTCAAAAGCTTATATTTGACAGGTTCTCCCACTGGTAGCATAACCATTCCTTGGAAGATGAAGCACTTCAGAACAGAGGTAACATTCAGTTTAGTTTTGGTGTGTTGCACAGTTCCAAGAATGGTAGCCCAGCAGGGTGCAACACTAAAAAGCCTTTTCTCAAAGACTGCAGCTGTATTTCCTCTCCTATCCAAATGAGCACGCAATGAATATTCAGTTTAACAGGTATATGACATCCATGGGGCACTAAAACATAATATCTGGTACTGCTTTAGAGTTTTTCAAATAAATGACATAACAGTGAAGATCCACTTTTGGTTCCCTAAAGAACACTTCAATGAAATTCAGTTGGAACTTCTCATTTGAAAGGTTCCTCAGGTGCCAAAAAACACTCTCCCAGGTCTACATTTTTGCTGTGGTTGTCTGAGGACCAATTAGAAAAATACTGCTTTCAGGAACCAGAAGTATTCTCTGTCATCACTCCAAAGAGCCACTCCAAAGTGTCTTAATTAAATATATTTATCTTTTCTTTAGTTTATTAAATAACTTTTTACTCAAAAGTAACTGAAATTATAGAGTAATAGGGATTACAATACATTAATACAGCAGTCTGTACAAGAATAGCTTTTTTAAAGAACTCTCCCAAAACAGGGACCAAGCATGCTTGGTCTGGAAACTCAGACACAAGCACTTCTCAGAGGAACTGCCATGACATTTAGACTTGTTGAAGAACATCTGATCTTAGGCCTCGAGTGGATACTGATCTGACCTGC
Source organism: Brachyalestes nurse (assembly GCA_037974405.1). Lineage (NCBI taxonomy): Eukaryota > Metazoa > Chordata > Actinopteri > Characiformes > Alestidae > Brachyalestes > Brachyalestes nurse. The sequence goes on along the minus strand of JBBPCY010119924.1, from coordinate 16,567 downwards.
AGGCTTCAAACAACAGGCAAAGAACATTTGAGGCTTGCCTTTCACTTGTTGCTCGCCCTTTTATCTTTGCGCTTCGGGAGAGCCAACATACGCGGGAGGGAAAGGAAATAATGTGTTTGTAAGTCTGCCAAAGAAGTCCTCATACACACATCGAACTGAGAAAACAACTTTGTTGTTAGCGATCACGGGGATACAGCGCGGGTCTAGATGGATTAAGACAAAGTGGAAATCTGTATTTAGAATGCCTCTCATCCTTCTCATTTCTTCAGATGAAGACATTGTGCCAGTAGTATACACTGTGAGGGAAGACCTTGCGCACCTTATAGGGCACAAACACTGTACCCTACCCTACATTTTTTTTTTATAATTTGGAATCAAGTGTTGGTCAGTAGTGCATAAGACAACAGTGACCTGCACATTTTACACAGACACACTCCCACACATTACAAAAGCAATAACCAGAAAAAAACGATGCGGTCTCTTATCTCTTTCCATGGCTGTAACTGAATCTTAGGGATCACTGAAGGCACATTTATTGGTTGTACCTTTGGGGACTAAGCTTTACCTGGACACCGCCTGTTTTCTGACTGCATAAGGATTCATCACAACAGTATTTGTCAATGGAAATACTGACCTGCACACACTCTGCACAAAAGTTAACTGGCTTCTGTGCACACTACACACCATATTGGTGCACTTTGTCAATATAGAATTACTTACCACAGTTTATTTGCCCCCATCTACCTCCTCCACTAAAGGGACCACTATTCATTCATTCAGATTTCCTTCTATAACATGCAAGTTCTTATTAACATTTACAGAGAAGCATATCATGATACTTCCACCTCCACCTTTCATTGGGGTGTTCTTGAGATCATCCCTTCTTATTTCAAAACAGAGTTATATTTTTTTTACCCATCTAAAGGACATTATCACCAATTAGTTCTGATCGGTCTAAATGCATGTGTACAAATTTTACACGTACTTAGTGCGAGGTTGTAGAAGTGGAGATGATTGGCGTCCAGTTCATTTCTTACTGTTGTCTGTATAACTGCTGTAGAACTCTTTTCAAGTGAGCCCTGATCCAGAGGACCCAGTGACATTTAAGAAGAAATATGTACTCAGTACAAAAACTATAGACAGTAGGACAAATGAAAAAGACATTCGTTTTTATTATAAACAACTAAAGTGATGTTCATGAAAGATCACCTGTAAAGGTATCAGTACTAAGTGAACAGGCATTTATTTCAAAGACTGCAGCAGCTATTGTGACTTTTGTGCTTCAAAAAAGAACCGTAGATGATAAAGTAGCTTATATTTAAAAGGTAGGCATTCCAGTTTGCGGTCAGAATGACAAGACCGTAATCGGTTATTATGCTCCTCTGTAATTAAACACCCCCCAGCCAAGCTTATGTGCAGAATATGAATATGCATTTTTCAAATCTGCACTTATGATTCTGGAACATGTTTGTCATTATTAGAATGCCGATGTGCAGGTTTGCCTCTGGTCCTGGGAGCCTCTGCAAATGAGCCGTAGTCATTATTCAAACTCTAAATAGCTAGAGAGAAAAAAAACAGTGTAGCTTGCTGTTGTTTGAAGACCTGCTGGGAACCATTTATTTTATTTTGCAAGGCATTCATTTTACAAACTCAAAAAACTGTGTTTAACAGTATATTTGTATGGGAACATTTGTTGGATGCCCAGTATCACAACTGTGCAATAAGAAACCTTGCTAATATTTCAGCACATTTAAGATGGCTCATTGATTCCTCCACTATAAATGAATGGCAGCTAGAAAGAGAAATGACTATTTCATCAAGGAACCCAACCAGTCCAACAGCAACATCAGGGTTGACATATCGATTTATCCACTGAAACTAAACGAGAATTTTTAGCCAGCCATCTTCGCTACATAAAGACACTACATAAAGGCTTCTTTGGAATGATGCCATAGAAGAATCAATGTTGGTTCCCTAAAGAATCTTTCAATAGATGGTTCACTAAAGTAAATGAAGTGTCTGAGCTTTTTTAAACTTCCACACAGCGGTGTTACAGGTTGAGAGGACCAGCTATTGAAGCATTACCCAACCAGACAATTTCATTACAGGTACCATAACATTAATAGCAATACATGATTGGTATTGTATTTAACTGCCTCTTTACTCGAACAGCTGACAATGGATGATGGCCAGGGCTGGACTGGCCATCTGGCGTACCGGGCAGTGCTCGGTGGGCCGAAGGAAAATTTGGGCCGGTGCGAATTCCCTTCAGCCCGATTTTTTCACCCCGATCCACAGTGATCTCTCCTCTTTCCGACTCTCCCTCGCTCAGATACAAATCAGGACTGGTTGGAAAGATCTCCTGGAGATCTACTGAACTGTGGAGTTTGAAGTGTCTGAGTGCTTTCCTCGTTGAGATATGCAACTCGGAAGGTTGCGGGACAAAAGTATTGGGACACCGTGGCCAGGTGAATGGGTCCCCTTGTGTGAAAACATCCAGAAAAAATGTATTTTTATTGCCATAAATAAGCAAAAAAAATTGCAGTTTCCGCGTTATTGTGGGGATTTCCGTGTAAAACTATGAGTTCAATTCTCCAAAAAAATTTGAGAGTGTGACTGAATCTGCGACTCCTGTTCCGCCTAAAACTGTGGGAGTTGGTAATTAGTTGTGTGGAATTTGCAGTGTGAGTGTGGGCATGTGCAGTTTGTAAGCCAAAGATAACAAGCAAAAATAAAAGGTTAACTGCAGACCTTCATTGTTGCTGTATGTCCTGTCCATGTCCCTGAATCTTGCTTTAATTGGGGATTGTCTCTAATTCCGGATATCTTTTTACAACTCACTGGGTTTGAACCAGTTTCAGTTCTATAGGTAAGGCCTGAAATGCTTCAAAACGAATCAACCATAAGGAGAATTATGAAAGTAGGCCTACATTAAAAGTCCTGTTTGGTGAAGTCTGATATAAGTTTTGAGTCCTTGAGATTCATAGCTGTGAAGAAACCATCAGTTTCTAACAAAAGTAACTCATAAGTAACTCAATATTACTGTAGACATTTATTAGTTTTGCTCACTCTTTGGACTATTAGTAATGTTTTTTACAACTAAAAGAATTTAGCACATGTGAACTAGGCCTGTGTCTCATGTTAACATCTGAGGGACCACTTTGCTGATCTCAAATAATAAATGGTTCTCTGGACTTCAGGGCCATGAGTGCACCATATGGAACAGAGATATTAAATCCAAAGCAGAGAACAGGATTCCCCAGTATGGTCATTTCAGGAAAATTGATGTTTCACTGCTGAAACTCCTATAAATGATGCTGCCCTTCTGACACTGACAAAAATAAAGTGTCTAGTGCAGGTACTGCTAGCAGCAAGATTAAACTGGATTGACAGTAATCTCTGATTAACAAAATATCTCTGAAGAACAAAAATACAATGACTGCAGTAACATGCAGCTCCCAATCAGAAAGTTGGGATGGTATGGAAAATGCAAGTAAAAACAAATGCAGTTATTCTTAAATTCACTTTGACTTCCATTTCATTGCAGACAGTCTGAACACCACTTCTGATCATGGTTAACATAAGGTCTTTTTTTGCACAGTAAAGTTTTAAGAAGCATTTGTGAATGGAATTCCATATTATAGAGCTAGTCCCTTACTCTATCAGATATTGATAAATGACAGTTAAGGCAGTGCCGTCTGAGGGACTGGAGATTACAGGTGTTTAGTTCAGGCTTGCGCTCTAGCTCTTTAAACACTGAGATTCCTCCAGATGTCCTAAAGTGTTTGACGGTATTTGTGGAGTAGAGAGAGAAACAGCAAATAACTTCCATCCTTTGAGGAGTATTGTTTTTAAACATTTTAATAATTAATTTATTTGTTAACAAACTGGAGATCCTCCGCCCCATATATGCTCCTCAAAGACTCAGCCTTTTGTATACTTCTTAAATTTACTTTGACTTTTATTTAATTGCAGGCAATATATATCCAAGATATTTCATGTTTTGTCTGGTCAGCTTCACTGCAAATATGGGTAGAGGATCTCCCGTTTGTCAACAAATGCATGAGTGAATTATTAAAAATGTTTAAAAACAATTTTCCTCAAAGACTCAGGCTTTTGTAGATACTGCTTTTGTTCCAATTCATGATTACAGTCACTTTTTTAAATCACCTCATTACTAGCCCTAAACTGCCACTGTCACACTTTTTTGGAATGTGTTGAAAGGATTTATAGTAACAAATGAAGTGAAGCTGGCCAGTTAAAAAAAAAGAAATATCTTATAGGTTCATACTGTTTGCAATGAAATGAAAGTCAAAGTAAATTTAAGAATCTTTAAATGAATCAAATAAATAAAATAAAATGGACTGCGATATTAACACAGACTTGGATTTTCTGACCAATTCTTACAACTTCAGGTAACCACAGGACAGTCTCTGGTAAACACCGTTCATTTAACCTGTCCATTTACTGTGCGTTCGAATCCTTATCACGGCACCAGTGTCAGTTAAATACTGCTCACTCGTTGTTCGTTCATTTTTACAATTTTTCTCAAATGCTAACACTCATTTTTGGCATGCTGGCTCACAATTCTCAAAACCAAAGCTCAGTTCATATCTCCTCAGTTCAATCTAACAGATTTACTACGATTTCCTCTCATTACCAACTGCCCAAACACTTTTTCTTCAAATCACAACAGTCTCTAAAGCAACATGAATTTAATGAACAAATAACCTTGTATTTATTGTTCTAATTTTTAGTTAATGTGTATGACATTTTCTAAACAAAAACATAAGTATAACAGTTTGAGGAAGGGTGTAAGGTCTAGCCCTGGAATCGAGTTAGGCACTAGAACTATTAGACATCCCCAAATACAGTCTCTATTTTCATAAATGTCTCTCTGTCACTTTTTTCCCCCCTAATTCTAAGACAGCAAATGCATAAATATCACTTACAGAACTCAAATCAACACTAAAGGACTACACTTCTGTTTCAATGTAAGCAACTGGAGAAAATTAGTCAAAGAGAACATAAAGAGGCAGAGACTAAATTCACAAAAGTATCTAATAAAGTGTAATGCATTCATGTGTAGATTTTCCTCATAGAAAAATGTCACAATAGCTAGTGTTGTATTTGAGCCCGGTCTCACGACTTTTCGTGCAGCCATCACTACATACAATGTAATCAAAATACATGCTGTGATCACGATTTAGGGCTTCACTAACGCGTCACTACCCTGTATTTTAATGCGCACTGCGTAACATTGCCAGTATCAGCGCTAACTGGTGACTGAGGGACAGTAGGAGAGAAATAATGAGTTGATTCCTTATCGTTTTTGTTTGCAAAGTGGTTGAAACAGGTTGAAATGGCGTGAGACCCAGTTAGCGCAGATACTGGCGGTGTTACGCACTGAGCATTAAAATACAGGGTTGTGAAGCGATGTCCTAGCCGGAAAAAAGCCCTAAAGCGTGATCGCAGTACGATTTTGATTACATTGTATATTGTGATGGCTGCACGAAAATGTTGTGAGATCAGGTTGTGTATTTCAAGTGTTGGACAAGAAGAAATACATGAAAAACAGAGTTGGGTACACAATGGAAAAAATAAATATCGTGGGTACTCTTTACACAAGTCTGTGTGGTATTATCCTTCATCTAATGATTCTGATGCTGTATCATTTAAAGAGATTCTTTGAGTTGGACGTCAATTCAGTCCAGCATGAATTTGGTTTTATGGATGAGGCAAGGTGTACTTTAACCTCACACAAATGTAACATTTTACTGTAACCTTGCTTTACATTTTTGCTTGTATGGAGAAAATGACTGCATTTAAGATCACATTTATTTTAGATCACATTTAGTTCTTTTTGAAATCTGCTCGTTTGAATGTTTAAGTATTGGAAAAACAGTGTATATCTAGGACTTCCAGGAGACCTTGAGTGTTGTTCTTTCTCATGAAAATTAGTCTCAAAATGTCAGTGGTTGGTTCCACTGTCACTTCCTAATTACATTAAAGGTTAATCTTTGTTAGGCCTTGAAAAATGAATACTGAGAGACACTCTACATTATTGGGGCACAGCCCAACCTCTTTGTGTAGCAGCTGTAGGGTCAGGACAGTCTGAATAGACAGAATGCTCTTACAAGCTAGACATGCAAATTAAAAGCTTTTCAAGGTTCAAGGTTACTTTGTCATCAGCAGCTGCGAACATGTACATGGTGTGATGAGATGTGGTTTGTGTAACATATAGCGACATTCAACATGAGTGCAAGTGATGATAGAGACAATAGAAAACACAATAAAATCACACAACAATTGTAATGGTAGCATATGTAACAGTATAGTGTAGATGCTATGTAAACTTTTTATTTTGTGAGTACTGATTTTGGTACTAAGACCGGCTTATTTGTTTTGAAGAAGTGTCTTTGTTTCCCTCAATAACGAACACATATATGAACCAAAATGCACAGTACAAAAATAGGATGTTTAATTCAATACAAAGTTCGCAAAGACAAAAGGCAAAAATCCAAAAACATCAGTAAATCCAATAACAGGCAGTCAAAGACAAGTCCACTAGGCAAAAGAGTAATCCAAAGTCCAGAAACGGGGTCAGAGAAGCACGGAGAATAAACACAGTCGAGAACAGAGAATAAACACAGTCGAGAACAGAGAATAAACACAGTCGAGAACAGAGAATAAACACAGTCGAGAACAGAGAATTAACACAGTCAAGAACAGAGAAAAAAACAAACACAGCCAAGAACAGAGAATAAACACAGTCAAGAACGGAGCATAAATACAGTCAAGAACAGAGTATAAACAAACACAGTCAAGAATGGAGAATAAACCACCACAGTCAAGAACGGAGAATAAACAAACACAGTCAAGAACGGAGAATAAACAAACACAGTCAAGAACGGAGCATAAACACAGTCAAGAACAAATAATAAACACAGTCAGGAACAGAAAATAAACACAGTCAAGAACGGAGCATAAATACAGTCAAGAACAGAGTATAAACAAACACAGTCAAGAACGGAGAATAAACAAACACAGTCAAGAACGGAGAATAAACAAACACAGTCAAGAACAGAGTATAAACAAACACAGTCAAGAACAGAGTATAAACAAACACAGTCAAGAACAGAGAATAAACACAGCCAAGAACAAAGAATAAACACAGTCAAGAACAGAGAATAAACAAACACAGTCAAGAACGGACAATAAATAAACACAGTCGAGAACAGAGAATAAACACAGCCAAGAACAAAGAATAAACACAGCCAGGAACAGAAAATAAACACAGTGAAGGACAGAGAATAAACAAACACAGTCAAGAAAAAAGAATAAACACAGTCAAGAACAGAGCATAAACACAGTGAAGGACAGAGAAGAAACATAGTCAAGAACAAAGAATAAACAAATACAGTCAAGAACAGAGAATAAACAAACAGTCAAGAACGGAGAATAAACAAACACAGTCAAGAATGGAGAATAAACAAACACAGTCAAGAAAAGAGAATAAATACAGTTGAGAACAGAGAATAAACACAGTTGAGAACAGAGAATAAACACAGTTGAGAACAGAGAATAAACACAGCCAGGAACAGAGAATAAACACAGTGTCATACTCTCTGAGGGAAGGAGATGCAGAAGCAGGAGATCTTTGCAAACACAGGAAATTTAATAATAAAATAGCATCTCAGAATGTCCTTTCAGCATTAACAATCCCCACACAGTCTTCCAAGCTCGACCCGTGGCCTGCTGCGAATAAGGGCTCAGGAGCCCCGGACGTGACACACAGTACAGAAGAGAGAATAAACACAGCCAAGAAGAGAGAATAAACACAGTCGAGAACAGAGAATAAACACAGTCGAGAACAGAGAATAAACACAGTCAAGAACAGAGAATAATTACAGCCAAGAAGAGAGAATAAACTGAGGAAATGTCTCTGAGGTCTGTTTATACCCCCTTGGCCTAATATTCAGGTGGTCCTGATCTTGTAATTGGGCTGTGTGAAACTCTGGTGTGGAAATCCGGAGAGGGATGTCTAATAGTTCCAGTGTCTGACTCCCAGACATTACACCCTTCTTCTAACTATTGTACTTATGTTTTAGTTTTGAAAATTTTACACACATTAACTAAACATTAAATGCGAAAAATTTTACACACATTAACTAAACATTAAATACAAGGTTATTTGTTCATTAAATTCACTAACACTACATATGTTGCTCATTCAACTAATTTATGTAATTTAGTCATACAATCAATAGGTGATTTGAGAAGGGATCCATTTCTCTGTTTGGCAAAATGACAGTCAGTGAATCCCAGACTGTTAACCTGCCATCTCATAGTATGTAGGGGTGTGGGTGTGTATGTGTGTGTGTGTGTGTGTGTGTGTACGTGTGTGTGTGTGTGTGTGTGTGTGTGTGTTGATAGTTGGTTGGTGTGGGAGCAATGGGGTGCTCCCATTGAGCCATCCCCTCCTGTTAAAATAATAACAACTCACCTACTGGGTATAATGTGTATTTTGGTAGGTGGTGGTTCACCCCAAAATGATTGTTTGCTCCAGTCAAGGTAAAAATGGGAACCTGTATGGCTTAATCATAGTGGGACATGGTAACATTTTAACCACCAAATTTGTTCAGCTTTTTTTTAATACTTTTAATACTGGCATGGTCAGTCTAAAATGTTTCTGGATATCTGGATGTTTCCTGCCAGGCTGACAGGGCTCTGTCATATGAAAATCACAAAACAGGAAACAGGTTTATGTGCTTTAGTAACACTAACATTATCTCTTACAGTAATACTTTCTCAAGTGGTTTTATGCCTTTTACGGCAGCTGTAGACTTTCAGTTAGCCTTCATTTAACAGGTAGACATTAAATCCTAACTCTGAATATCACGGGAGTACCTTAGTTAGAGTCAGCTGAGCTTGGTTAAAATAAATAAATAATAAAAAAATGAATTAATAAACAATGTTATTGTGTTATGGTTGGTTAAAAGTTTTTCACTTCTAAAATGAGTATGGATTCTTTATATTTTAAGAACCAAGCTCATTCCTAGTTCATGTTCTATATCTGTGCTCTCTATGACTCATACATGTAAATTTGAGTTGAGTATGATATTAGATGAAGTGGCTGTCATTCAAAAGGTCCTGATAAATATGCAATCTGCTGGAGGTGAAAGTAATAAGAAAGTTTTATTTATTTATTTTAATATAATTGAATTTATTTAAAGGGTACCGAAATGCATCTTAATTTTTGACAGAAATGAAAAAGCAACAGGGTCGGATTTATAAGGCCCATCTAATAGTAAACCTAATTTTTTATTATATGGTTTAATATAAACTATAAACATATTTTAAAACACACTGTTCCCTTTTCAGCCCATATGAACGCAAAAACGGTCTGTTACAACTTCACATTCTAATGCATCTCCACCTGCCCAGCCTGTAGCAGTTTAGGCTCACTCATTCGCAATTAAATTATTAGGAGTGTTGCACTTTTCAATGAAGCACAAAACAGGGCAGCTAATTAGAACAGAGATCAAATCGGTCTTAAAGGCTGGAAAATAGCCACATACAAATGAATTATGACTGTTTTTGCTACATAAAACCACACAAACCTCATAAGTGGACCTTAGGGAAACATAAGGTAAAATAACTTAATTACCTCCTTTCACGTCTCCTGTTAAACACCTTCTCAGTCATCATAGCCACGGCAAGTTATTGGATTATAGAACTGAGAAATGTCTTGAATTGCAGCGAGAAATAATCTTTCAAAAAGCTTTAATGGCTACTGCTAGAAACCCAAAATACATGTAACAAATTGTAGTATTTCAAATGTCTCCGAGTTCATAAATTGAATTATATTTAAAGTCCTGGCCTGAAAGACTATGACAGTGGTGTTATGGCGCAGATATGTAGCTCACAAACCTAAAACAATGTTGTTTCCTTTGTTTTGCATTTCCAGAAAGGAAACAATCTCTAACTTTTTACACACAGTCTATAATTTTGTGCTTTTAAAGAGAAACACAATTGTGATTTGAATGGGAAAAGCTTATCATAGATGGACTGCACTTCACATGTGGAGCTCAGTGCCTTTGCAACCCTATAATCTACTCCACTTTTTTCCAAAAATAAATAAACAAGACAAATCCATTTCATTTTCACTAATGCATGTAGATATATTGGTGTAAATATCGTACTTTTTTTTTTTTAATGGAAAAAGGCCACTGTTATGTGTACTGAAAATAATATGTGCAATTACTAGTGCTAAAAACTCACTCTCACATCCACATCCACATCAGTGACTGCTGGAGGTACAGAAATGATTACTCTAGCTATCAGGGACAAGCTGGCAATGTTAAGCATGACAAAGTTGCTGCTCATCCCCAATCTAGGTCAGCTCACATGTCAAGTTTGTCTCTAAAGCAGAGCTGTGATCCATTTCAGTCCCTCAGGTTCTACCAGAGCATATCCTGATCTACTGTGAAGCCTGAAGGCTGTCAAAAGATCAAGAAGGACGAGGTTGGAGGAGGAACTGGAGACAGCAGTCATTAACAGATCACTTGAAACTAGTGAAGACGCACTCTGTGGCTCACAGGTCTGATTGGATGTTTTTCAAAGATTTGATTAGAGTTCATGTATCTCAGAGATACAGCTGAGACTGGAAACATGCAGTAAGAGATTAACTTATGGGGTTTTGGGGTGACAGCTACCTGGAACGGAGATATATATTTTATCATTAGGCATAAAAAAAATTCCTAGAAATACATTAACATGTAACCATGAGTCTTCAGGAGGGACAACGAAGGTGCAAGCAAAATATCCCCTGCTCCCAGACACACCACTTCATTTGCCTTGTATCTACTTCACCTACTATGTATCTACACGTTTTGTCCATGCAATCAACTCCACTTACAGTCTTTTTTCCACAATTACTAAGTTAAGTTTCTCAATCCTGAAGCCACTTTTTCAGAACACTTCACACAGTTTGCAGTACCAGAGCACTGTTTAGCCACACAGTGCTTCTAACCTTCACAATGAACTTCAACCAGCAAAACAGTTCATCTGTGTTTCACAACTGACTCAAACCTTTCGTTCACTGACTCTTTCAGGAGGACCACTTCATCGCACACAAGCAAATAAACTGATTGATTTTTTTTACAATAACCAAGACAAAACAAAAACACAATTTCTCTAACAATTTCATACTGTATAAACACACACACACACACACAGACAGACAATGTCAGTGCTTATAAGTATTTCAGTGCTTATGAGTAAGACAGGCCAAAGACAACATATACATCCTTTGACTGTAGTGTATCTTGCATCATACTAGTCCATCTATTCCTCTGGATTTCACATCTAATTTTCTCTCTGGGGAAATGTCTTACTCAACCTTGGCAGTGCTCAGCAAGATTCTCTTGGCACCCAGCACTCGTAGGATCTAGCGGGGACAGTGGGTGATGTGTATGACAATTATAAACCTTCTATTTCCGTGCTGAAAATAATTACTCTTTAAGGTTTGGCAAGGGAAATTATAGTGGTAGAAACAATGAGGACATCCTTGGGTGTGCAGCAGTTCAATCGGTGGAGTGGTACAATGCCTCGTAATCCCACAGCACAGCTAATACTGAAGCTTTTGCATTCAGTCACTCTCTCTGGTACCAGCATCATCAACAGATCATCAAGGAACAGGATAAAGTGCTTTTTGTTGTCTGGGCCTTTATGCAACAGAAAACCATCATTTGAAATCTCAGCAAACATGACCACTTATCGGTGTGTGTGTGTGTTTGTGTGTGTGTGTGTGTGTGTGTGTGTGTATGTGTGTGTCTGACAGTTTATTTTTCTGTGTATGTATTAAAGGAAATTGAATAAAGAAAACTGCTTTTAAAAACAGGTTTAAAAATGAATGTGAAAGACAAAGGAAAGGTAAAAGACAGACAATCTGGTTTGTTGAGGACGGAAATAAAGGACTGGAGCTGTGTTCTGTGAACAGTAGAGTACGGAAACATAGTTACTGCAGGACTGGCCTTGGATGCTTGTCTCATAATTAGATCTTTTCTCTAAGAGCCAGCCAGAGCAGACCTGTACAATTCGATGGCATTTCTTCTCTGCTCCTACTAATCTCCCTCTCTCTCTCTCTCTCTCTCTTTCTCTCTCTTACTCTCTCTTTCTCTCTGCTTCTTTCTCTAGCTCTCTCTGTCTTTTTCTTTGTGCGTTTGTGTATGTGATTGCGTGTACACACACGTCACATAGCAACACAGGCCGGCAAGTTCAGGAAAGCCTGTTGCTTGATTGAATTTGTGGCTCCACGTAATTGAAAATGTTTATGTTCCAGCATTCTGTACAGAACGATGCATTTGCTAATTATGTTTGACTGGGAATGTTATTTATTCCTGAAAGAAGTAAAGGCTCAGACGCCAACCACTGAGCCCTTGCGCGTACATCTGTTTATGTTGGTGGCTACATGTAAAAATAAAGGCTCTGAGAGAAAGGTTTTTCCATAAATAACATTTCAATGGACGGTTCTTTAAAGAAGCATTGTTTGATGTGTGTGAAGATTCTTTTTTTCATTTTCTACAATGTGTGAAGGTTCCGTAGCAATGAAACAGATTTCCTAGAACAGAGCATGCAAGCCATGAACGGTATGGGAACCTTTAAGGTTTGGTGCAGTGCACTCTTTAAAAACAAAGGAGCCCAAAGTTCTTTGGAGGCATCTCTTAGGTTCCCAAAAGATCGTCTCAATAGACGGTCCTTTAGGTGTTTAGGAACCCAGTTGAAGTTTTCTTTACGGAAACAAACACAGTTCCTCTGCAGGCCTATATTTCTCCAAAGTGGAGAAAATGGTTGTGAGAGGAAACTTACTCTTAAAGTTCAACAGGATTAGAGCCAGGACATGAAGAACAGTGTTGACACTTTCCTAAGACTAAAATACACCTAAAACATTTGAAGTGCTTTTATCCACCTGCAATGTGTGTCTGCTCCATTTTTGCTACACTTTCTGTTCTATTTGTCCTCTTGATTCTTTCCTAATCTGTCAACACTAAAGAAATGGAGCAGTGTTTTTTTCATCTAAAACACTGACAAAACACACACACCCCAACATACACACCCTCTTGTGATATCAGCTCTCAAAGGTTTATTTATGGCCTTTTTTTGGAATAGCTTAAAAAAAGCATAGTATCAAATCATTCTTTAGGTAAAATCTGCTTCACACCAAGGAAAACACAAAGCCGTCAAGCACTGCAAAATATACACAAAGAATTATCAATGTTTCTGTTAGCAAAATATTCCAGGTGTTTATTTTTTTTGTTTTTTTTTTTTTATCACAGGCTGTGTGGAATAATGAGCTGTAGCTCATCTGCATGCATGATTTGTCATTTCTCCTCCAGCCCATTCATCATTACTGGGGTTTTGACCACATGACAGCTTTTGACCAGATATTGTATCCAGACCAGTATTGTGTCCAGACTATTTTCAGCACAGCAGTGACAAAACCCCAGCGTGCCACTCTAAAGCCTCTGACGTTGTTCTAATGAACATCAGGCACATTTTCAGACACTGCTTATTTTCGTTGTGTCCAAACATGCATTGAACTGAGACATCACTTTATTGAACTGAATAATAGTTTAGCACACTCATGGTATTCTTACTATTTGTTGCCAGCCCTGTGTTTTTGCAGCCATTTAGGTGCTAACCACCCGGATGACCTGTATCATTATTGACTGATTTAAAGTCATGATACTGGTCTCTTCATTGCAACATGAATTAACATTTTGCTCCACATGGGTGGTCAATGTTATACCTTCCAAAAAAAGGATTAATCATTCATGAAATTATGAAGAATAGATACTACTTCATACATCCCTATTGTAATTTACGCCAGTGTTCTTTGCTTTTGATAAAAGTACTTTTTGGACCTGCAATCGCTGGGCCTCAGTGCCAAAATGCCCTCAACTGGTTCAGCAGCTCACAACTCCTCAGGTGCATTAAGCAGCATACCACAATTAGGGGCAACTGCTTTTTAAAGGTCCGGCGGAGATTGTTGTTCCTGATCCTCTTGTTTTTGGACTACAGACTCTCAGTTTCTTATTCAACAAAGTTTACCTCATTGGACTCTTAGTGGTACCAACTCTGTTAGCTGTAGACGGCCTATCTGTCAATAATCTTGTTCATGAAGGCCTACTCTTGTTATTTATCTCCATAAAAACTGTCTTGTCTTTCTCTCCGGGTCGACCTGAGGAGAGTGGGTTCCCCTTCGGAGTCTTAGTTCCTCCCAAGGTTTTTTCCTCACCTCTGTCGCCTTTGGCTCACTCACTAGGGGCTCGGACCTGGACTCTGTAAAGATGCTTTGTGGCAACTTACACATTGAATTGAACTGAAATGACTGGTAAATAGAATTATTACTTGGTAATTAATACTTGGTAAATTTAATTAACTCACCTTTTGATGGATGGTGCCGCGAACCTTTTTTAAAGAGCCTCAGCATAATGAAGTGGTTTGATTCCAGTGAAGTGTCCATTGGACTCTACATCCAGTTCAAGAACCATTTTGGAACTTTGCATTATAAAAGTGCAGAGCTGTAAACGTGTGCTTGTGGCTAAGCTGACCACGTCTGCAGGGGACCACTGATTAGTAAATTATGTTCAATAGGTCATCACAGGTCTTCTCCTTATCTCGCCAGCATGTTACCCAGTTACTGTTACTGTTATGCTGCAGTAACAGACCACTCTCTTTTCAGGAATGGAAAGATTACTGGACTTAACCAGCTCAGCAAGATGAATTCTCTGTGTCATTTTTCATCTGATTTGCTGTGTGTTTCAGTATACAATGCATGATGGATGACCATAATTTGCTCACAAAGGCAGCATGTCTCAGCCCTGTTTAACTGAACAAGGACATCAAATGCAAGGACTGCTTGTTCACGCAGATACAGTATTTGTATAAATGCATCAAGCACACTTTACTTACTCACTTTACTGAGATACATATCTTGCTTGTATACCTGTTAGGTGTATAATAAAAAATTGTTGTCCATGCACAATTTGTTTTAGCCTGTCTTTGGCGATCGGTGGCCAGTTTCTGAGCAGATCACCATGGTGGGCTGGATATGTTTGATTGGTGGAAAGTTCACAATCCAGACCCTTAATCAAGTGTTTGCGATGCACGGAGCTGCTGTGACAGAACAACACATGCCACCACCATGTTGGTGCCACTGTGGTGCTGAGAATGGTCCAACATTTTTAAAAAACAAGTTATAAAAGGTCTATGGGCTACAAAACATATTCATGAAGTTCTTTGCACAAAATCACTCTCACATAAAGAGATATCACCAGGTTTATTCTTCACAGTTTGGGCCCCTTTTAAAACGAGCCGTTTAAACGGAGGTCCCGGTGTGACGTCCCACTTGGCCAATTTGCATAGAACCGCCCCTCATCTGTCGAGACCCCGCCCACTAGATTAGTTGAGGATCCGCCATTTTGTCTGCTAGGTTTACCAGCACGGATAAGCCAAGCGTTACGGCTACAGGCAAAGGCAGGTCACTCATGAAGTGTCGTGTTGTTGAAATGCCCTGAAATGACTTGTTTTGAATGGAACTGAAACTGTGAAGAATAAACTTGGTGATATCTCTATGTGAAAGCTTTGTGCAAAGAACTTCATGAACATGTTTTGTAGCCCATAGACCTATTATAACTTGTTTTTTTTTTTTAAGTGAGTTTTGCATAATATGTCCCCTTTTTATACAGTGTTTAAAAAACACAGTTTACCAAAATCATGAGGATGTGAAATTAAACTCTCAAATGCATATCTAAAATTGTATTGGCTAATAGTATTAGTCCTCTGAAAATCAGTATAGGTAATAAAATGTTCACATCAGTCTAAGCCCTAATTAATACAGATCAAATCAAGAGTTAGTAAAGTCTTGAGTCAGTGACGGACCAAGTTTTACACTCCAAGTAAAATTAAAAGTTCGTATTCCAGCCCAAATGCCCTCAAATTTCATAGCCAAGGTGTCTGAAGTTTAAAACTGCAGCTACAAGGCTAATGTAGCTAACAAGTAAAAACATTTACACCCCACCAACAAGCACGGCGCGAACTGCATGCCTAAACTTGTCTAAAAGCAATGTGGAGGTGTTCAGCAACAGACTTGCTGTAATTTCCTGCACGGTATGACACATCTATAAACACAATAAATCATCACACTGCTCAAAATGGTACCAGCAACCACATACATAATGCTAGTTGGTGGAGCATTAGCCTGTAATCATGTAGCTGTTAGCTATGAGAGTAAACCTAGGACATCAAACATGCCTTGGGAGTTCCTCAACCCCTGTTGCCTCTATATCAATTAGGCCTTACTTACAGCAACAAAAAATAAAGTACTAGTTTTTGTAGCCAAAACATACAATACTGTGCAAAAGTCTTCAGCCACCCCTCATTTCCTCATATTTTGCTTCCAGAGATCCAGACTTTCTTGTATTTTAATGTGTTCTTGAGGAGCAGTTCTCCAGGCTTCCTGAAGGACTTTCAAAGACTCTCATTTCCAGTCCAGTCCCTG
>JBBPCY010119899.1:0-17806 GCA_037974405.1 Brachyalestes nurse | reverse complement strand
TTAATTTTCAAATTAATCGCGCGATCAATTTATTTTAAAGCGTTATAGAAAATAAATTAACGCAAATAGTTAACGCATTATTTTTAACAGCACCACTTTAAAGCTCTCCATGCGTTTGTACCCCACAACCTCAGTGAATTACTCCTCCCATTTTTTACATTCATCTACTACAGGTTCATTTAAATTCGCCAAATTTCGACTTTAGATCTTTTAGTGTTGTGGCTCCTAAACTATGGAACTCCTTCCTAAAAATCTTCACAATGTTTCCTCTCTTACTTTCTTCAAAACCCAATTAAAAATGCCTCTTTACTCTCAGCACCTCTTGATTCTGATCTATATGTTCTTTCTTGTTACTGTAATCTGAGTTGTAATTTGTTTAATGTTTTGTCTACCACTGTCTGTTAAACACTGGTTCATGTTCTATGCCTCAACTATTCATGAAGTGACCTTGAATTTGTGAATGGTGCTATAGAAATAAAACGTATTATTATTATTATTAATATTATTATTATTATTATTATTATTATTATTATTATTATTATTACTGTTCTTCTGATAGGGACTAGCATTTTTCCATAGATATATTCCATTGACCTTGCAATAAAAAAAAACTTTTATGCAAAGACAAAATAATGATATCGATGAGTTAAGTGGACAGCTGGGTAAGGGAATAATCAGGGAAAGCTGTCAAAATGCCCCACAGTCCATCAAAGACAAACAAAAAAGGGGGGAGACCTCCACATCATTGGACGGTCCATTCTTTGAACTGTCGAGGGTGAACAGCTACCACAAAAGCCAGTTCTCCAAAGTGTCAGGGCTGAATTATTTACTCTGATTGACTGATAATTAATGAGGTTACTTAAAAAAAGGAGGCTATAAAATAATACCTGACTCCACACAGCATCAGCGTGAGATACGGTTTCTCCTACAGTAGTCTCACCATAAGAATTCAGTGATAAATGAAGCAGAACTGAGGTGCAAGTCACTGAGAGGGATGTTTATTAAGGCAAATGGATTATTACTGTAAATAAGTTGGTGGATTACGCAGGCTTGGGTTTGATTATTAGGCTTAATTGCGTCTTTCCTTAATGATACATGGGAACATTGGTAGAGGTTCAACACCAACTATTCACCCCACTGTCCACACACTCTATACAGTCTATATAGACCAAAGTGTGAATACAGTTCACACTGTCTATACAATCTCTACAGTCTATACTGTCTATAGATTCCATACACTCCACAGTCTAGTCTTTATAGTCCATACTGTCTGTAGGGTCCATACAGTCCAAACAGTCCATATAGTCCAAACAGTCCATACAGTCCGTACTGTCCATTCAGACCACGCTATCCATACAATCCTTTTTTACTTACAAATATATAACAGAAACGTAACAAAACATTATCTCCGTTTCATCTACTGTTTTACAGAAGAAGAAGATAAAAGAAAAAGAGGAAGAAGAATCCAGCATCAAGAATAATTATGGTAAATAATAATTAGCGTAAACAGTAATAATAACAATAATCATAATAATTATCACTATCTGTACAGTATTATAACAGTGAAAATCTTAAGAGATAACGCTAGTAACAAAATTGTATAGCAGACGAGCAGCGGCAATAAAAAAAGAAAGGAAAGAAGGAAAGAATGGAAGGTTCATTTTAGAGCTGTATTGTCACGGCAGATTTTCAGTTTCAATGTTTAATTCTAAGGGCTGAAGTGGGAAATGGTCATTTTACAAGAGGACCTCAGGGAACAACAATAAAATACGATGTGAGTCCATTCAAATATGCTGTTGCACATTATTGGCTGTTGCGCTGACTGGTCATTTGTAATTGGTGCGTTTTCATTCCGTGTCTGCTGGCATTAACGGGTGGGTGGTGGTGAGACTGGGCTGTGTGGAACCAGGGTGCTGTTTCAGGAGCACTAACCCCAGCAGAAAGACGTCCCTCGTGAAGTTAATGTGCGTCTACATTATGAGCTGAAAGCACATTCACAGCCCAGCAATAAGGTATCAGCTGCAGAGATAAAAGAAAGGCTGAGAAAAAAAGAAAGAGACGAGACGAGAGGTAGATCACCTCACTGCAGTGGACGCAGGCCTGCAGGAAGGAGGTGCCACATCACATCAGGCATTCAGTGAATAATTGAGGTTGAGATGCCACAAACAGGTGACACTGAATCTTCTCAGGTCGCCTCAAGGTCAGGAGAAGAGGCAGAATTACACCAGCGGAGCGAAGCCTACAAGTAAAGGCCCCTGGAACACACACGACGTAAAATCCCCAACCGAGCCAGGCTGTTAGAGGAGTGTCGCACTTAAGACTTATTTCAGTCTTTAACCATTAAACCCCCTGAACGGCCGAGGCATTTTTTAAGGGCTCATTTCCTGCATTTTCCTTCTGTTCCATCTTTCCATCACATTTGTGTGGGTTTGTGAACCATAACTCACCATGATTCGTTCTTACATAAACATTTTCACCCTCTGTTTCAACCCTTAATTAAACAGGCCATTTTTGTTATTGCGCCTTTAAGACTGATATATGTAAATGACCTCTTTCCTGATTGGCTGCAAAAATTTTCAACCTGTTTATGCCTTATAATTAACCAGCCTGTTTCTGTTACTGCACCTTTAGAACGGAAATGTTGTTAATGACCTCTTTCATTTATAAAGTGCAACATCTTGTTTAATTATTATTTAAACAAGTTGTTACACTTTATAAAAAGTGGAGTTAAAATGTTGAAGATAAATACAGATGCAGTGATGTACGATGGTGCGTTTCCTCGGTTGAAAATTGATCTGTTTTATCAGGTGAACATGCTGTAATAATAACAACAATCACACAGCTCCGCCTACGCCCTTTAAAGGTGAGGCAATGGCCATTCTGATTGGTTTATTACATCTTACACCCAAAACACACCTGTGAATAATTAATAATATAATATAATTATATATATAATAATTTTCACAACCTTTCTGTGCCTCGCACAGGCGGCAACTCTGTTTTTTCCGCTGCCAAAATAGCCATATGGATTTCCATAAATGATATTTGTGCCTTGCACTTTATACTTTACATTATATCTTCAAAATATAGATTGTTTTGATGTTGAATCACTTCTAGGCCAGCGGTCTGGTTTCAAAACACCAAAATGGTTCTTGCCAGCATGCAAATGTCATCCGAGATTATTAGAGCAGGCACCCTTATTAACAGTTTTTTACTCTACAGCTGCGTGTGTGTGTGAGTGTGTGAAATTCTGATGCAGATTATGTGGTCCTAGCAACTGTGCCTGGTGAGTAATACAACAAAGCCCTCCAGTACAGTGCAGGACCAAAGTCTCACGGAAAGGACAGTGACCTTGTTGTTATTTTTTTTATTTATTTATATATAGTCTTTATATCCAACTCTCCTACTGATCACAGCATTTTGTGTATATATATTATAGTGTATATAGTAATAAGCATAATTGTAACTTATTATTGTGGATAATTTTGACTACTATATTTTCTATTGTTAATGTATTTGTGTCTGTGCAGTCGCAGTATGAGCAATGAATAAAGATTCTGATTCTGATTTTGTTTATGTTGTTTTGGTTCAGTACTGAAACAATGATTATGAATTTAAAGTGCAAATGGCCTCTTTTTTTATTTGAGGCTGTTTGTGACCATATCAGGTGAGCCTTGGAGGAATCGGAGCTCTTTTTATTCACGGTCTGTCCATTTTAGGAGGCTGAGAGGACAAATAGCTCAGTGGTTTCGTGGACAGCTACACGTTGCCGCATCACTATTTTAAGCATTAGAGGGCTGCGGTCAGTTCTCGATGTGGCCCGGAGGCTGGAGACTGCTGCTTTTATATTTAACCCCTTGAACCCCAGGCTTAATAACCAATCAATACGGGTGTTTTTCCACTTCACAAAGAAAAACTGGAAGCGTTCCAGTCCACTGGCCATTGGTCCAGTATCCAAATGAGCAGTTTCATCATTTTTGGTACCTAATTCTTTTTTTTTCCAGGCGAAGATAAAGCCACAAGCTGCCACTTACAGACCAATAAGAGCATCTAAATCTAAACTACAGTGTTTTAGCGCTGCACGATATGGTCAAAATATCAATATTGCGATTTTACTGCTACACATTGCGCTTGCAATGCCGTATCATTACTTTTCATATCATCACTTTTCTGGACTTAAAAAGTATATATAAAGTGTATATATTCACTTCCTCCACACACACAGACCACACATATGGAATCTAATCTACAAAAACAGTCCATTTCAAATCGTAGTTTTTGTGATGTCACAAAACCAACACATTTACCTCCTTATCCAGCCTATAGCAATGTAGCCCCGCCCTTTTATGCTGAAGTTCTAAGGAATGTTTCAGCCTCGTGCTGTTTTTTGAATGAGCCACAATACAGAGGAGCCAATTAGAAATGACACATTTACATACATCAGTCTTAAAGGCACAGTAACAGAAACAGCCTGTTGAATTATAAGGGATAAACAGAGGTTGGAACATGCTGTAGCCAATCAGTATAGAGGTCATTTACATACATCGGTGTTAAAGGTGCAGTAAAAAGAAACAGCCTCTTCAATTCTTTCCCACTCGTTCTCCATCTTTGGTTTGTTATTGGACAAGAGATATAAATATATTTTCTCAAATTCTCAATTCCAAGGATTTTAGGAGCCGTGGGAACCGTGCAGAGTCGTCTAAGCCTGAGGAACCTGGAAGACGGGTTTATGGACAGATGAGAGATAGACTGACCTGTAATGGAGGTGTGGAAGGAGGGAAGCGTGGAGGAAAGATGGAGGTGCTCCTGATCCAAAGCACATCACCTCATCAGTGAAATATGAAGGGGGTTGAGGGGGAGGGGGAGGGTACGGTCACTGCTTAGGCATGTATGGATGCCAGGAGCATTGGCTCACTTGTCCACGTTGATTATGTGTCAGGCGACGAATTCTGAAGTCCACAGTCCACAGAATCATCTAAACTGAAATTCTTTATATCTGTTGCAGTGCAGGTCATCCAAACATGCTGTTGAAGAACCTATAGAGCTTCCAGAGATAAAAGTGGAATGTTCTCCACTGACCGGGTTGATCATCTGACCTAGATCCCATTAAGCCTGCATTTCACTCACTAAAATCAAGACTGAATGGGGAAAAAAAACGTTCTGGAACGAAGCAGGAACTGAAAATGACTGCACTGCAGGGCTTGCAGAGAAAACACCAAACATCTAAAGCAAAACATCAGCTTTAGTGAGAGTACAGGGGTTCTTCAGGACACAACAGTCTCGACATACAACGTTTCAAGTTTACGAGGCTCACTACCACAAAAACGTTAAAAAATGAGACGTGAGAGTTTCAGCTTACGATGTTAGTGTCGTACTTACGGACTACGTGGGAGAACTAGTTTGGTTGCGTGCGGTGGAAGAATACGCAGTAATGCGGCGTAAGAGGGAGTGAGTTGGTGTCTCCAATACAGTACAGTGTACAAGTACAGTATATTTATGCCCTTTTTTCTGTGGCTTAGTTGTGTTTTTATGTTCTAGATTATGATTTTACTGTGTAAGGATCGGTAAATGACTTGGGTGTTTTTGACTTACGCCAAAATTCAGGGGAACGGAACTGTGCCGTAGCTCAAGGACCCCCTGTATTGACCATCATGCATGAAAACACTCTGAAAATTAAAGCGTCATAAAGAATTCTTCATACAGCAGAAGAAGCACATTTGGTTCCCTAAAGAACATTTCACTGGATGGTTCTGGATGGAGTATTGAGAACTTTTCAAAGGTTAAAGAACCTACACAAAGTAAAGGTTGTTGAAAAAGCTGCTTTTTGGTTCTTTATGGAGGCAAACATGGTTCTTCCATCTCATTTACCAAAGAACCTTTTTTATAAGTAGTTATTGTTTCTGATAAACTGAGACAAAAAACTTGGTGTGGACCAAGAGGTCATGGGTTCAAATCCTACCTTCAGAATACATAAGCATAACTATATGCTATATGTCCAACTGTTTAGAAAATACTAAAGATAAACAAAGATATCGGTATCATATCTGCAACTTAGTTGGGGGACCCCCTGGATTTAGATTAACTAACCAGTGAGCACAAAACATGAAAAAAAAAATCAAGAATAAACCATGTTATAAAAAATAATGATCAGAATTATGTACTGATGATAGGATAGTTGACAACATCGGAATTTAAACACATCAGGTTGAGGGTGTTCGCCAACACATTTTATAAAAAGTGAAGCTAAAAGTTTTAATATAAATACAGAGGCAGTGATGTACAATGGTTTGTTTCCTCAGTTGCAAACGGATCTAATAACTATAATCACACAGCTCCGCCCCCTCCTTTTAAAGGGGAGCAATGAGCCATTCTGATTGGTTTAGGCCAGCGGTCTGGTTTCAAAACATCAAAATTCTTTGTTGTGTTCTTTTGAAGAACGCAGGCAATATGCAACAATATGCCGGTCTTAAAAATGACCAGAGTTAACAATTACTTAACGATTTAACGATTATTATAGGTAACAAAGCTCCGAAGTTACAAAGTCCACAGAATTTAAACATTTAAACTTTTGACCAATCACCAGCCTTCTATGACAGTATATCTATTCCTTTATTTCTTGTTTTCTTTTATTTTTCCATATATTCTGCTTTCTGATTTATTAATAGTTTTATTCTATTCCTGTAAAGCATATTGAATGATCTTTCTGCATGATAACTGACTATAGAAATAAAGTTGACTTGACTAAATGACAGAAATCCTCATTAGTTCATTAATTCAGAGATGTTTAAAAAGGATGAGCTGGACCATGAAGACCAACACACAGACCAGCAGATTCCAGAAGCTCTGAAGGCCCGGCATCTCGCTTCATGTTTTGTTTTCATTATTTATCCACTGATGACTTATGATGTCAGCCTTTAATAAACCACTCTAACGAGCGGCCAGAGGGACATTAGCACTGACAGATGTGTCACTGAAAAAATGAGCTTCCAGGACCACACCAGCATGTTCAGATATGAACTCCTGCATCTTCATTACAGCAGCGCTGCTGCATTTAATCCAATTCTTCAGTGACAATGCACAGTCAGGAGCTAGATTCAACCAAATTCAACCCACAAACTGAAAACTCTGACCACACTCCATTTGGTTCTACCAGACACACCAGACCACTGTTAGAAGATGACGATGATGATAATGATGATGCAGTAGAAAGCACTGCAAAGCCCCAAAGCTTTAAAAGGGGGCAGTTCTCCAAAACAACAACAGTGAAGGCCTTTATTTACCAGTACATTACATCACCTCACAGTCTAGAACCACCGGTATGTCACTCTGGAGGACTCTCACAGTCTAGAAACTCTGTTATCTTACTCAGGTGGGCGCACACAGTCTAGAACCGCTGGTACATCACTCAGGAAGACCCTCAAGGTCTAGAACCACTGTTATGTCACTCTGGAGGACTCTCACAGTCTAGAAACTTTGCTACCTCACTCAGGTGGGCGCTCAAAGTCTAGAACCACTGGTACATCACTTAGGAAGACCCTCAAGGTCAAGAACCATTGTTATGTCACTCAGGATAACCCTCACAGTCTAGAACTGCTGTTGCCTCACTCACCTTTACAGTTCTGAAGCTTTAAAAGAAGGCTCATTCTTCAAGACAACATCAGTAAAGGCCTCGTTTTAGCCGTTTCTCATTCTCACACACTGGAGAACATCCACAAATCTGAGGCTTCAAGAAAGAACCGCCCTTCAAGCAGGTTCCAACATCCAGTGAGCTGAGGAGAACGTTCTCACACATCTGCTCTGACTCTTCTGATGCTCAAGCACCTCCCTCTCCATCACCTGCAAACTGGTGACCTCCTCAGAGAGCAAGACACCTGCTCAGCTACCCTCTCAGAGTCTAGAACCACTGATACATCACTCAGGTGGGCCGTCAGAGCCTAGAATCACCATTAACTCACACAGGTGGACATTTACAGTCTAGAACCTCTGTTACATCACTCAGGTGGACCCTCACAGTCTAGAACCACTGTTTTCTATCTCAGGCGGACCCTCACATTCAGTAACTGCAGATACATCACGCAGGCGGACCCTCACAGTCTAGAACTGCTGTTACATCACTCAGGCGGACCCTCACAGTCTAGAACTGCTGTTACATCACTCAGGTGGACCTTAATTGTTGAGAACCACCATTATGTCACTTAGGCGGACCTTCACAGCCCAGACCCTCTATTACATAATTCAGGGTGACCCTCACAGTCTAGAACCACAGATCAGTCATTCAGGGTGACCCTCACATTCTAGAACTGCTGTTCAGTCATTCAGGTGGACCCTCACAGTCTAGAACTGCTGTTCAGTCATTCAGGTGGACCCTCACGGTCTAGAACCGCTGTTACATCAATTAGTCGGACCCTTACAATCTAGAACTGCAGTTACATCACTCCGGTGGACCCTCACAGTCTAGAACCGCAGTTACATCACTCAGGTGGACTCTCACGGTCTAGAGCCACTGTTCAGTGATTCAGGGGGGGCCTCACAGTCTAGAGCTGCCTTCATGACACTCAGGAGGACACTCATAGTCCAGAAGCACTTTTAAGTCATTTAAGAGCCGCCATTATGACAATCAGGTGGACCCTCACAGACTAGAACTGCAGTTACATCACTCAGGTGGACCCTCACAGACTAGAACTGCAGTTACATCACTCAGGTGGACCTTTACAGTCTAGAACTGCAGTTACATCACTCAGGTGGACCCTTACAGTCTAGAACTGCTGTTACATCACTTAGCTGGACCCTTACAGTCTAGAACTGCGGTTACATCACCGACCACCTGAGTGACGTAACGGCGGTTCTAGACTGTGACGGTCTATCACTCAGGTGGACCCTCACAATCTAGAACCGCCGTCACGTCACTCAGGTGGTCGGTGTGTTTGATCTGCTCGTCAGTGAACGCTGCAGTAAACTTTCTCTCTCTCTCTCTCCAGTGTTTCTGTACCTCTCTCTCCCCCGTAACCGAGCTGACCGAGCTCCAGCAGAACCGGGCTGACCCCCCCGCACCGGCGGAACCGGGCTGATCCCCCGCACCGGCGGAACCGGGCTGATCCCGTTAGCGCGTGCAGCTCCGTGTTCTGCAGAGGAAACCGGAACAGCGCGCGTGGAACCGCTTCGCCAAAACACCAAACAAACAACAACAACAACAGACAGGACAGATGTTCACTTACCGCTCCGCTCCGAGAGAGTGTGTGAGTGAGAGCGTGTGTGTGAGTGTGTTTCTGACCGCGCTGCAGAGTCCGGAGAGGCGGTGTGGGTGTGTGTGTGTGTGTGTGTGTGTGTGCACAGAGACCCGGACAGAGCGCGCGCAGGGGCTGAATAGTAGATTTAAGGGACTGAGATTTTCCATTACGTACCTTATATACAAACCCTCAGGGGGGACACCGAGGAGGAAGCTCTAGAAACAAAACACACTTTCACCAAACACCACACAGAAACACACACGGTGTTACACACACAAGCACACACACATATATAGGCATGTGTGTTTTTGACAATACTTTTATGCTAGTGGGGAATGAATTGATTTATAAGATCTAAATAATATACATATATGTAGTTTGTACCTTTGTCTTATACACACACACACACACACACTTTTTATATATAACAGCGATATGCGATATTAAACTGAAATCGTGACACTCAGATACACAAACCTGAGTCAGGGTGTGAGAATATATATATATATATATTAGGGCATTAACGACTCTTTTTTTCAAGTCAACTAGTCGATCAGAATAGTTGAAGTCGAGTCGACTAGTCGTTTGATGACGTCATCACACACGCAGCGGAGGAACACGGGTGTGCAACTCTGACTAACTTTTATTAAAAGTTCTCTGTAACATTAACAGTCAACACGACAAATAGCCTAAACAAAACAAAGTCTGATACCATGAATTTTCTGGCAAATTTAAGTGTCCGTCTGAGAGAGAACAGTTTAAGCCGCGGCAGGACGACTCCCTGCAGTGTTAGCGTTAGCCATGCTAGCTAGCGGTACCATGTCAGATGGCCTTGCAGATCACCGGTACTGTCACCGTACTTTAACACCGACTTGCAGATTGTGCAGCTCACCATGCTGTTTGTGTGTCTAGAGCAGGGGTGCCCAAACCTCTCCAGAAAGGGCCGCTGTGGGTGCAGGTTTTCTTTCCAACCAAGCAGGAGGTACACCTGACTCCACCTCTGTAATCAGCTGGACTTGGTTTTCAGTTACTCAGGTGTGGCTTCTTTTTGGTTGGAATGAAAACCTGCACCCACAGCGGCCCTCTCAGGAGAGGTTTGGGCACCCCTGGTCTAGAGTGAATGATCTCCACACATGTGATCTGTATCTGTCTCCTCTGCTGCCGTCTCTCGACTTGTTGTGGCTGTGTTTACCTTTCCCTTGGTACCGCCCCTTTTATGAAGGGACTACAATAATTGGTTAAGTCACAGATCGCATGTCAGCACCTCAACTTTTGTGTTAATGCCCTAATATATATATATAAATACTTTTATAAGACATAAAACCAGTGTAATTCCTTCCACACTCTCAGCAAAAAATTAATCAGGTCTAATAAAGGACAAATTCCTCATTCCTGTTCTATTCTCCTGTTGGTCCTCAGGTTCCTGCTGGTTTATCAGGATATGAGCCCGACACCTTCAAGAAGTTCCTGGCTCTCTACCTTCACGGAGCAACGTGAACATCCACAACACTCATGACTTACAATATTTTACAGATTTCTTTTCTAAAGGAGAACAATAAAATACCAAAAAAACAATCTTGGTCATGTTTTGCACATCATGTGTTTATATATTTTTATTTAGAGAAGGAACAGGAAAATCAGAGTTGCATGATAACGATGCATCTTGCGATGATGATGATGATGATGATGATCGGATTCGTGTGGACCGTAAAATAATTTAATCAGTAAAATTTGATTAGCCATTCATTCGTCTCTGCTTTGTTTCAGATTAGCAGTGTGTAAACAATATACAATCTGATGGCAGAAAAATATAATACAGCAGATGCTATAGGTCCAGAGCAGCTTCGGAGAAGACAAAAGCCTTTTGTGGAGTTAACAAATGTATCAAAATAGATCAGATTTAGTCGCCTGCAGTCCCGCCGCTGTCTGCTGCACTTTTTAGACACAGATAAGGACGATCAAGACTGGAGGAAAGCACTTAACACACGATAGCGGATTATTGACAGCAGAGAAAAACTACCATCAATCTCCTGAGAAGACGATATTCAAACTGAAAGATGGAAAAGAAAGGAAGGCAGACTACGCCGAGACAAAGAATGCACTGAATTTACTTGCATCAGTTGTGTACATATTTTCCAAATCAGTCAAATATATTGCATCAACACAGCTATTGTCAAAACGAAGTAAAATGAAAAACAAGATGTGGTTTATTCATGTAGAAATTACCTTTGAATCAAGGAAATTCAATGCACTGCTTGTTTCGCCTACTAGTAGATTTCTTATATAAAGTCCCTCTGTGAACCTTCGAGTGTATGGGACCACCCGTATATCCATCACTGTTGCTTATCATCCACCAACGTGTACGTTTGTTCATGGATAGCATGCAGAACATGGAATCCATTTAAACCTGTTTTCCACTTGCTTGTGGAAGCTAAAACCTCTTTTACACTTGAGCTACAGACACAAGACTAATTTAACTTAAATAACCAATGCTTAGATATATCCATCAGTTTCATAGTAACTGTTGCTAGGCTGGACAAGCTTTACAAAGGTCTGGCAAAAATCCCATTCAACCAAATGAGTAACACTACACACTCAATAGTGTTGCACTTTAAACTGGAAA
Source organism: Brachyalestes nurse (assembly GCA_037974405.1). NCBI lineage: Eukaryota > Metazoa > Chordata > Actinopteri > Characiformes > Alestidae > Brachyalestes > Brachyalestes nurse. The sequence continues at coordinate 5,956 of JBBPCY010119899.1, read as the reverse complement.
CTAGTGCTGGCCAGAAGTGATGTGCTATTTTTTTAATATTTAAAATTTATGTTTCTGAAAATTATTTATAAATTTGTTGGAACACTGCTCTGTGACTTTTTGACCCACATTTTATAACAAGCTGACCCAAACTCTGAAGAGCATCTTACACATTTAGAATTGTAGTTGGCATTTCTGAACGAGTACTCAAATTTGACTTTTGCGCCGAATGCTGCTGTAGAATCCTCGATTGTAGCTGAAACAGTAAATAGACTAATCATCACCATCAAAGCTTTCGTTTCAGGTAAAATTGAGGGTTTTATCTCTAGAGCCCTCTGAACACAAGGACCAGAACTCACTACAACAGACCTAGAATTACAAAATTAGCCCCCAAATTTTTATCCCATGGCTTTTTATGTTGGCTAGAACCACGTCGAGGAGAGAAATGGGATAGAACCAACACTCGGTGGTGGCCTAGTGCGTAGGATACTTGCCTCTGGACCAAGAGGTCATGGGTTCGAATCCCACCTTCAGTACACCACCACTGGGTTCCTAAGCAAGACCCTTAACCCCCAGTTGCTCCAGGGAGACTGCCCCCTGTAGTTAGGGAGTGGAAATCGCTTTGGATAAAATGCTGTAAATGTAAAAAATAATCTGACATATCATGATTGAGAACATTTCGTTTCTCACTAGGCTGAATGGCAAAGCTTGTCCAACTAGGAACAGCTGGAAGAAGAACACGACTGTGGGCAGAGCATGGCCCTCCTTTTTCAATCCCTTACTGTGGCCATTTCTGTATTCTGGGGAGCGTAACACATAATCGAGCACATCTCACACACAATGGAACGACTATAGAGTTCAACAAACCTAAAAACTGATCACATAAACTGCAAAGAACAAACGAAGGAAAGCTCATAGTAGCTTATACCATACGAGATTTGAACGATACATTGACATTTGGACTAATGGAAGATGTCATCTTTCCCAGTGTTCAGCGGAGGTCCTCGGTCACCGATGGCCCCCTGCAGAATCGGACAGGTTTCTTTTAGAGTGCCGAGAGTAAACGAGTTAAACGGGATCCCGAAAAAAGACACGGTTTCAAGGCAGCCGATGCAGAAAACGTCTGTAAGGTCGGAGACGAAAATCCAAAAACGTTTTGCCGAAGACAAAGGCATCCTTAGGTAGTCTACTGGAATGTTGTAGATAAATTATAAGTTTTTTTAGTTGGTTTCCTCTTTTTGGGTGTCGTCCACTAGTCCACTGTGCTGGTCCTAGAATGGCTTTTGAAGAGATCCGGCACCAGAGCGGCCATATCTTGTGACTTTCAAATAAAATATTTATTTTAAAAAAGACGAAAAAGAAAAACAAAAAAGTACAGTCTGAAAGATCAGCCGAGCCGACCAGTCCAGCCTGTCTTGAAGACGATATGTTAGCCGCGTCAGACTCGGTCTGGAAGATGTTTTTTTCGTTAACGTTGTTCTCTGGTGCATTCAAAAGTCAAGATTCATCTCTGGTTCTCAGATCTTCTCCGCTCTTTTGTGGCCCTGGACCACGGTGGAGTGGCGATACACTCGTGGATTACACACTCATAGTCATCGTTGGGGAATACTGGAGGAGAAAAACATAAATAAAGCCAAATAATTAGGTTTTAAGGTAAAATAAATGGAACTGGGAGGCTAATGCAGGTTTCATGTAATGGATGCATATTCATTTGGCACTGCTGCATTCCTGAACCATCACACTGGTTTGGGGTGAGTGTGTACAGGGGGTCCCCGAGCTACAACACAGATCCGTTCCTACGATCTACCGAGTTTCTGCGTAACCTGAATTTTGGTGTAAGTGGAAACACACCCAAGCCTGAGTCTCTTACCGATCCTAACACGGCTGGAAAACCATAATCTAGAACAAAAACTCAACTAAGCGTATTTTCACACTTGGTCCGTTAAGCAAACTCAGATCGATTAGTCAGCATTTTTTGCGTGTATGTGAACACGGCAAACGAACTCAGACCCTCTGAAACGAACCGAACTGAGGCACATCAGGAGGCGGTCTCAGTCCGGCTAGCTTTTAAATCCAGTTCGGTTAAACCCGCGTTATGAACACAAAGCGCTCCGAGTTCGCTTTTATGAACACAAAGCGCTCCGAAGCGATCAAGTTTCTCTACCAAGCTGCTCAGACTCAAAGCATTCTTGCTCTCCATCAGCTGAAGAACGATAGTAGCAGAGATCTTTGTGGAAAATGTAGAAGTTTGGTAGAGCTTTTAACCATCTACTCTTATGGACGAAAGAATCCTAAAAATGGAGATTGTGAAGGAACAGAGGCGGCAGGTTGGATGAGGAACAAAAGTGTGAACAGAAAAAGAACTGAGTTCCCTTTCTGCTGGTCCACTCTTTGGACTACCTCTAGAGGACTGAGTTTGGTTCCTTTAAAGAGGACTATATGTGAAAACACCCTAAAGTGTGAACAGAAACAGAACTGAGACCCCATCTGAGCTGAAGTGGAGCAGAAAGAGAACCGAGTCCCTTTCAAATGAATTCACAGTGTGAACAGAAATAAATGAGTTCACTTTCTGCTGGTCCACTCTTTGGACCACTTCTAGAGGAGTTCAGTTCCTTTAAAGAGGACTATATATGAGCCACAGAAAAAGGAAAAGGACATAAATGTACACTGCACTGTAATTAAAGAAACAATGACAAATGATGAGTGTAAAAATGCTTTAAAAAGTTTAGAATGAAGTACTGAGGGGCTCCGACTCCCTCCCTCATACGCCGCGTTTCTGTGTGTTCTTCAGCCGCACGCAACCAAACCAGTTCTAGGAGCGAATGCTGCAAACTCGAAACGCTACATGGCCCGAGGACCCCCTGTACTCTTCATCCTCACTGAAACTCGTCTTTACTCACGTTCTCGTTTTGGAAGGAGTGAAGGAAGTTGCCCCCCAAGTCGCCGTCGTCCCTCGGAGTACCGGGTGGGTTACTCAAACTGCTCAGATTATTTGGAGAATTCTACCGTAAAAATACAAAAAATAACACAATCAATCTCGGCAGCACAGGCGTGTCTGTAAAGTTCATTTTCTTGTAGGTGTAACAGTTAATCACCTTGGGAATTCCATCTATGTCACCTGAGCCTGTATAAAAAAAAGAGAAAAATCACAAGGGACTGAAATTTGCTGGTTTTATGCCTGGAGCTTCACAGTATTAAAGGTATTGTGGGATTCTAATGCATTTGGAATTAGGCTTGTACCTAATGAGCCGTTCATGTGGTGAGGGTCCAGCCCCCCCATGGGGCCGTCTGGGCCCATCGGGAACTGAGGAGAGAGAAAGAGAGGAAAACTGAGTCCTAAAACTGTAGTGAGGGGACAGTAATGCTGGCCATTAAAGGGATCTTTTCACTGTATGGGTTTATCTACACAAATCAGACTTTTTTATCATACACTGCAGGCCAGAATTTGGGGCTCACCCTTGATTTTTTATATATGATAAGCTGCTATTGTACAATTTTATTACAAGAAAACATTAGAAAAATTAAAATGTGACTGGTTCTGAAGTGTAACAGTATTCACTGTAAGTGCAGTTTAATGGATCTGAAAGTTTCTGAACGAGTTTCATCAAAATCCCCCCCCTTCATCACAGCAGCACAGATTCAGCACATCCTTTCAGTGACTTTCAGAAAGAACTTTTCCAGCAGAAACAGTTGTGTGTGATTTTCTGGATCATGTGGAACTTGTGGGTCTCCAGCTGGTCCTGCAGCTCAATGGGAGAAAGATCTGGAGACTGAGGAGGAGAGACATCACTCTCTAAACTTTGAGATTTACTGTGGACTGAATATCATTTTGGCACAGTTTTGAAGAATGTGTGAGATCATTATCCTGTTGAAGGATGAAATTTTGTCCAATGATACGTAAAACAAGAAAAACAATAGCCTTCATGGCTACATAAAACTATAAAATACTACAAACCAGTCAGTTACTTTTCTTTTTCTAAAATCATGAAACAGCAGCGTATCGTTATTCTTTTAAAAATCAGAGGGCGGGCCCAAACTTCTGGCCTGTGTTCTGATTGGCTGCCTTGTATTATCCAGGCATAAACTTCAATATGAATGGGCAGGGCAGTTGTATGTAAATGAGTTGTTGTTGTTGTGACATCATAAAATAAATGAATTCAAAACAGCTTTTTTTTTGCAGCTTAGTTCCCAAATATTGGACTATATGGACCGTTGGAGAGTTGGTGATACATTTGGAAACTTTATTTAAAGTAAAGGGGCAAAATCATTTTTGTTCATGATACAGGCCCTTTAATATATTTTCTCTCAGAAAAAAATTATTCTAATATTAAATTTAATGCAAGAAATCAGTGCAGTGACTCACGTTAGATCTGTTCCCCGCCTGCGGCACCGAGTTTATAATCGTGTAGAGGTTTTCACCAGAGTTAGTAGAATCTGTGGATTAAAAAAAACATCAATGGAAGCTCACAAGACGTTCAGTGTCTAAGTCTCTCCTTCAGTGCTGTACTACAGACTGATATCCCTCAGCAATGGAAGCGTTCAGTACAGCTAGACTTGTTCAGTAAACTGATAGACTCATTATGTGCATTATTATCTTATTATTATGTGCAACAGTCTGCAATGTTGTGCAATTTTCTTGTGAAACATTACCATTATGTGAATTTTCTTATTCTTTCGTGCAATATCATGAGCAGTTTGCTTTTTGGGTGCTAAATCATTTTATTATGTGCAATATCTTATTATTATATTCAATGCTCTTACTGTGTGAAATATCACCACTTATATCAATATTACTGATCTACTAGTGATCTCTATTACAGCAATAACACACTCCTAACCACTGTTAGTGTTATCAATAACACACTGAACTGTTAGTTACTTATCTGTGGTATTTATACCCAGCAGTTGTGTTTGTAGTATAGTGTATTTTATATTGAGTTTTTTTTTCCTGCAGGTTTTATTGGATTTATTTTGACTTTATATTTTATACTGTTCTTGTCTCTGTGTGTCGTAGCATAAGTACCTCCGGGATCTGTTTAGTTTTCGGATTCTGACTCTGATACTGACTTGCTTATGTGGTCTCTGACTCTGTATGACTCACCGATGTCCATAAATGTGGACTGAAGTGCATTAAAAACAGTTAAAAACAGGAGTAACCATCATGAAGAATGAATTCTGCTTGTATTTTGTCTACTTTTGTCTTGATTGACTAAATTTGAGGAAAGTGGAAGAGTTTTGATTGAGTTTTGAACAAACTGTTCCTTAAAACGGCTAAAAAAAAACACTTTCAAGGAAAACTCAGTGGAAATACCTGCTGGGCTGGGCATGATGGGGGTCCCTGGTGGACACCCTCCCCCTGTTCCCCCGGGGGGACCCTGACACAACAAAAAAACAAATCAGGGGCCCAAAATCAAACACAACAACTTTCTAGAGCCCAGTAAAAGTCCCCTGTCAGGTTTACTGCACTATAGTTTAAATATGCTGACATTTTCAATGCTAAAAATACAAATGTACTGAACATTTAAGGTGAAGATTTTGATATTTTGATATTTGATGTGTTAAAGACGTCTGGAGCTCTGATTCAGTTCCAGGCAGGTTTGGCAAAATGTCTTACCACGTATGTGCCGGGAGATGATGAAGAATATGGTATCTGGGGGAAAAAATCCAGCCCACAATTAGGGCACATTGTTGTTTAGAAGGAAAAACAGCTCCCTTAACTGTGATATCCATCAGTGGAATAATATTTTAAGCATTTTCAGACATTCCAGTTGCTGTATTCACTAAAAAAATATTCACACAGTAAAAAAAAGACATTCTTTCATTCTTTCATTTTCTTTAACCACTTAATCCTCACTAGGGATGTGGGTACCCAGAGTCTATCCCGGGGTCTATAGGAGCGAGGTCAGGGGACACACACACACACACACACACACACACACACACACCAATATAGAATCCCCAATTCTCCTGACGGCGT
>JBBPCY010119837.1:0-17816 GCA_037974405.1 Brachyalestes nurse | reverse complement strand
AAAGCACCTTTGCCAAACAAGCGTTGAAACAATGCTGAATCCTTGTTGAATCCATCCACAAATGGTTGATTTGTCAATGTTGAATTGATGGCTTTCTCAACGAGCAAGATCAATGCTGGACCAACGTTGAAGATCCTCTTTGACTGATTATGGAATCAATGTTATTTCAATGGATGTGTGCTCTCTGGGTATGATGCCGGTTCAGCATCTGTTACCAAACTAGCACGGCAGCTTTCTCAAAATGAGTCGAATGACAAACGCTGGTAAGGCTGAAAAACGTTTAATTATATTTGGCCATTACAACATGCCGTATGATATTGCTTACGCTTTGTTAGCTTAGCCTGGCTTAGCTAAGGTTAAGGTTTATAAAACGGGATTTAAAACAGTCAAATATTTTCAGAACAATTTATCAGCCCTACCTATAAAATGTAATCCCTCGGGATCTGGTTTGGAGTGTACAGTCCCATGCAGAACATGCATGAAGCATCTTTATCCACTATTTCACTCCACAGCAGTGCCTCGTGCAACATGGCGGCGATGCTGGTCATCTAGTCTAGTAATATTTTATGTCTGTGGTCAGTCTAGTAACATTATGTCTGTGGTTAGTCTAGTAATATTCTATGTCTATGGTTAGGGTTAGGGTTACTCTGCTGTCAAAGAACCGAACGAGTCAGTACTTTTAGTCAAAGAACCGAGTCGTTCGAGACCGACACATCTCTATCGAGAGCAGTGTTGACATCTTGAATTTCGTTTGAAACAAGTCGCACGGCCTGGCAAATCTGTTGCAGAGCGCGTTCTAAAATATAGGAAAAATAAACATTAACTACGCGAAAAACACTATGGTTTACTTTGGCAACAATTTAGTCCATGTCGTGATTTCTTGTTTCGTTTTAACGCTGTTTACATGGGGATAAGAGCGTCAGCTAAATGCCAAAATGGGTATAACTGGAGACAAAATGTGCCATGACAATATTTTTTATTTATATACATTTGACAGATTATGGTGCCTAAAAAAATAATTTGGCTCTCAAATATTTGGTGTTTAGGAGCCAATGGCGCTCTCACGCCATACCTCCGATTTCTCACACCGAAAATCTGATCTAGGCTGGGCATTGCGTCGGCCCACCCCCTCTCAGTCAGTCGCCGCAAAGATAGCAAAAGAGAAACACAAGAGCAACAAAACAACTGGGCAATTTAGCGCAGCTGATGCTGCTACAGTACAAGTTTGAAAGAATACAGTACTATGATGTGACATTTGCCATTCTAGAGAAACCCGGCGAGTTGGAAGTTTTCAGAAGACTTCTGAATATAATTCTGAACACTTTTTTAAAAAATCCCCGTATTTGTTGCACATTACACAATTCCTTACACCTTCTACACCACTAGGGGGCACCAAATCACTTTGACTGAAGCGGAGCAGAATCTATGAGAGTGCAGTATGCTGTAGTGCGGTAGTGTACAAAGGGTCAGTGTGGTTTCATTCATTCCAGCAATATGGGAGCTCACATTTTCAAAGGATTAAAGACAGATAGACTGATTAAATAAGCTGAATCAGCTGACCTTTGGACAATTTGGATTGAAAACGTGCAGCCACACCACGCCTATGCGGACAACATTGGATATCTGCCGTAACGCAAGACAAACTGTACAACGGTTGTTTTCAATACTGCATGTGAAAACTCGTTTTCTGTGAAAACTTGAGTCGTCTCATTGGTATGTAATATCAATGTGTTCAGCTGAACAGCAGCACCTAAACTTCTACAGATGCATGATGGAGATCCCCAGCACACATCCATTGAAATATCATTGATTTCATATCAGATAAAGAGGATCTTCAATGTTGATCTTCTAGCACTGATCTTGCTGGTTGAGAAGGCCATCTATTCAGCGATGCCCAATCAACCATTTGTGGATGGATTCAACAAGGATTCAACATTGTTTCAACGCTTGTTTGGCAAAGATGCTTTCAGTGTTGGGTATTTTCAGTAATAACAATGTTGATTCAGCATCTTATTTTTATTGTTGAAAAAGTCACCTTATATCAATGTTGAATTAAGGTTTTGTTAGCATCGAATGTTCTATATTGAAAATCTGACCAAAAATTATTTTAGTTTCAATGTTGATAATTCAACCCTGACCATAAATCAATGCATTAACCATAATTCAGTGTTGAATCAATAACATAGTGTTATCTGGGGAGCATACTAACCAGCTTCATAATGACCTTCCCATGGATGATGACCTCAAGGTATATCAGCAGATGGAGAAAGCTCAGTTTATTACTGCAGTTTTTCCTTTTCCAGCCTCCCTGTACAGCTGTCTGAAGAGATAAGAATCACAAAAAATGATTTTTGCAGAAACACGTGACGCCTGACCATTACACCAACAGGGACTTTAATGACATTGTATTCAAATACACAGACTTTATTATGGAGTTGGTGCCACTATAACAGCTTCCACATGGAAGACTTTCCACAAGATTTTAGAGTGTTTGTGCGGGAAATTGTGCCCATTCATTCTGTAGAGTTTTTATGAGCTCAGGCACTGATGTTGGACGAGAAGGCCTGGCTCACAATCTCCGTTCCAGTTCTTCCCAAAGGTGTCGGATGGGGTTGAGGTCAGGGTTCTGAAACATTAAAACAATGGTCAACATTAAAACATGGGTCAGGGTTCTGAAACATGGGCCAGAACAATTCTGAAACATTAAAATTGCACTTCACTGGAAGTAAGGATCTTAGCCCAAACCCTGAAAAACACGTGTTCCAATACTTTTGTCCATGTAGTGTACATGATCTTCAGAAGCACGTTCATGTATCCTGGTTTTTCTCCTCAGAGGGACAGAACATATGGTAAATAACAATCAGATGCATGTATAAAGTGCAGACAGATGGCACTGCACTCCCAGAACACATCAGACTCAGAAACAGTTTCACACCATGAATCACTTACTGAATTGCTTCATGGAGTGTGAACTGTGAAACTTGTATATGCTGTAACTTTTCTTCTATCTCTTTTACCAGCAGCATACACTCAAATCTTTTTTCCTCACTAAGACACCCACTGACACCAGGAGGAGATTGGAATTTCATAGCTGTCCTTAGGTTGCTTATTTGTTTCTGAGTGGTTTTGACATAGAAATGGAAAAAGCAAATAATTTTAATGTAAAACTTCACTCTAACTCCAGGCATAATTTAGTTTATTTTTGTTTATGTTACCAGGGACCATGTGCAAATACGTTAATTTCAATATTTCTCACAGTCCACAAGTGAATCGTTATATATTTTAAGTATGAAAACGGTAAAAAAAAAAATTGAATTAGAAACATGAAAAATGTATTTGAATTAAATATCATTAAAGTCCGGGTTGGTTTAATGGTCAGGCGTCCTAATACTTTTGTCCACATAGTGTAGAGACTCACCCAGACGGATGAGGAAAAATGAAGCAGGGAACTCGATCCGCCACTGAGTGTCAGTAAAGCACCGGGCCGTGGTCTGTGTGCTCCGTAAGAGAGTAAGAAAGTAAACAGCCCATTGGGTGGGAAAGCTACAGTGGATGAAGTGTTATGTCGACCAAGGTGAGAAATTCTGTTTAACTGAAAATAAGAGAGTAGCGGAATAACAGCCTGACAGCTTCAGTATGACCCAATACATAAGAGTTTCTAGCTTGTGTGACTTGGCTAGAGGCAAAAACAGCTCACAGGTTGACGAGCTAAGCAGCCTGTTTGGCTACCTTTAAGTAACTCCCAAATTTCTTATTAAATATCTGAGTTATTCTTGTTTTTCTGCGTAAATTCTAGAAACTTGGCAGTGCTAAGAACTGTAGATCTTTACTGACAGGCTGAAAATGCAGCAACATTTAGCTTCAGGCAGTTTTTACTTTTTTGGATCTAAAACTCAAAATCCTCTTTTGAAAATCCTTTCAAATCTCCTCCTCAGGTGGTGAAAGTGGTGACTGTCCCAGTGGTTCTGGGCTTTGCCTCGATCCGGGTATATGCCATGAGTGAGGCCAAAACTGAACGTCTGCTCTCTCCTCAAGAGGTATTAGACAGCACTGCTTCTTCAGAAGAGTTGTGAACGAGACAGGCAGTTTAATCAGATATTTTAACCTTATACACTTTCACTTCCAACTTTGTATCTAAGATTATGTATGTGTTGTAGTTTTTAACTATACACCAACAAAGCAGACATTCAATGTAGCCTACACTATTATGACAAAAGTATTGGGACACCTGACCATTACACCAGCAAAGAACTTTAATGACATTGCATTGAAAATACCTAGATTTTAATATGAAGTGCCCCCCCCCCCTTTTGTAGCCATAACAGCTTCCACTCTTCTTAAAAAGCTTCCCGCGTGATTTTGGAGTATTTCTGTGGGAATTTGTGCCCATTCTTTCTAAAGAGCATTTTGGACGAGACGGCCTGGCTCGAAATATCCATTCCAGTTCATCCCATAGGTGTTGGATGGGCTTGAGGTCAGGGCTCTGTGTGGGCCAGTTAGGTTCTTCCACAGTGAACTCATTCAACCATGTCTGTATGGACCTTGCTGTGTACACTGGGGCCCAGTCACACTGGAATAGAGAAGGGCCTTCCCTAAACTGTGTCCACAAAGTTGTCTTTGTATACTGAAGCATTAAGATTGCCCCTCACTGGAAGTAAGAGGCCATCCCAAACCCTGAAAAATAGGTGTGTTCCAATACTTTTGTCCATATAGTGTTTTTCGGCCAAAGTGGCCAATGAACATCTGACTTAATAGTCTGATTAATAGTTTTTATTTCTGTTTTGTTATTTGCTTCAGCAAAGTTTCACATCATATTAGCAGTGATTGTTCTTATTTCACCTTATCTTACAGCTCTCAATCTACTCAACTGAACTACAAGGGAAGTTTCACTATGTGGAAGAAAAGCCAGGAGCTCTGCAGACCGGTTTTGGTAGAGTCAGGGGAAGTCTGCAGTCCACAGTACAGAGTATAAAAGTATGAACCTTGTGGTACTTTTGATCATATAATCCTACATAGTCAAAATCAACTGCTGAATTTGTCTTAAAAATTTGACTACAAAAACTGTATTCCTTTTTCATGGTCAACCTGCTATATATGCATTACAGCAATGCTGTAATTTAGTTTCTTTTTGGCCATATAGTGATTGAAAATTCGTACACTAAGCTTGTATTACTGACATTTATGTAGTGCACATTTGCTTGGTGAAATTTTGTTTGTGAAAAAAATAGCGATTCATGTGTAACATTATTTTGACATTATTATTATTTTCAGAATGCTTTTGTGTCAGCTAAAGTAACAACTGTGAACCTGTACCACGGTGGAGAAGGTGAGACAGAAACATACAGACGGGTTATTTAGGTGTTTTTTGTGGCTTAAATCCACATGTTTCATTTTATCTCTTGTTGTGTGCTATTTTATAGATATCTACCATTTTCTTAAAGATCCTCCCCCTGGATTTATCCCCAGAGTTGCTGTGATCTCTGTGTCTGGCCTGGCTGGTGTGATTCTTGCAAGAAAAGGTGATGACGTCCTAAACATTTTTAGAATGAATGCATTATTTATCAATAAACTGTTGGAGATCTCTGTAATCTCACTCTAAATACAAGTAATAACCTAATTTCACATTTTGTGAAAAGCTAATCTTGTGAAATGTTTTTATTTAACTCATTTTCTTTTTTGGGTTCAGGGTCACGTCTTAAGAGACTGATGCTTCCCTTAAGTTTGGCCACAGCAGGATTTGCCGTGTGTTACCCTATCCAGACCATTTCCTTCTTGAAGGTGAAAATGCTAACCTAGCGTTTTGTTATTAACCCATTCAGCGGTACCCTTCAGGGCTTCAGATGATGACTAAAATGTTCACCACTGCTACTAGATTACTTTTTGTGTCTAGTTTTTTCATTTCAGTCGCCAATTGCGATTGTCTCTCAAAACCAAGACAAATGAAAAAATAACTAAAAGTACAAGAAAAATCTTCTAATTAAGTGCAGAAACGCTCAACCCGAGTCTGCTGTTACTACAACGTTGTCACGTTATTATAGTGAGGTTTAATTGAGAGCTAGCGATGGGAATTTTGGCTCTTTTTAATGAGTCGGATCATTTGGATCAGATCGCCAAGAAGATCCGGCTCTTTTGGCTCCCAAACGGCTTGTTCGCACCCGACACATCGAGAGCAGTGTTGACAGATGGAGTTTTGTTTGAAGCAATTCGCACGGCCTAACAATCTGTTGCAGAGCGCATTCTAAAATCTAAGAAAAATAAACATTAACTACACGAGAAACGCTGTGTTATACTTTGGCAACAGTTTAGTCCATGCTGTGATTTCTTGTTTCGTTTTAACACTCACTTTACATGGGGTAAGACTGGAGATGTGCCGTGAAAATATGTTTTTATTTCTATCACATTTGACAGAGATTATGGCTCCTAAAAAATCATTTGGCTCTTCAAAACCTACTCAAGGTCTGTTAAATTTCTTCTGTGTTGGGCGCTTGTCATTCAGGTGAGTGGAAAGAAGGTGTTTGCCGCCTCTCGATGGACGAGCTCAACTGTAGCATCACTGTGGAAATCACCAGAAGCACTGCCTGCTGGTCAAGAGGTACATACCAATTTTTACCCTGACATATTGGTTTTCACATCATGTGGTCTATCTGTTTGATGTATACATTCAGTAGTGTCAGTGTAGTCATATTCCAAAACTGGCAAGTAAACACAATCCATGCCGTTGCTATTTATATGACATTCTAGTGATTAGACACAGACATTCTGAGAATTGGTAGCCTCTTTTCCATGGTAGGGCCTTACAGCACTTTTCATTAGCATTTACAGCTATCCACAATTTGGCATGGAATACAGCATGGTTATCTATCTTCAGTATAGTACAGCTGTTTAGGTAGACTGATCACTTGGGTATTCACAGATTGATTTTACATTTATAGCTCTTGTAACACCACTTGACACCAAGACACACTCAGTTATATGAGTAGCACTGCCCACACAGAAATCTGAAGAGCCACCATGGGTAGAAGCTAGTAGTTGATTGGTTATTAAGTTATTCTGTATAGAGTAAGGGATTATCAAGCACATCTTTCTAGAAATCAGTTGCTGTGTTATTGCTAGCAATTCCTCATTTCTTTAAAAGTGCACAACTGTTAGGTCTACCTAAAGCATTTAGAGATGGGCTCCAACATCGGTGGAATGTTTCTGTGACTCTGTATGAGTGTTTTGTTAATGATGCTGATATAAGGGCAAGACAAAAATTGTTCAACTTAGAATTAATTAGGAAAGAAGCTGCAGTAGGAGAAGCAGCAGTCTGCTTGTAGAACAAAACACATTCTGTTGCTTCTATGTTCAAAGAAAGAAAGAATGCTTATAATACTGGTGATTTCTGCAATTTATGCCTTCGTTTAGCTGGTTGATGATGATTGTGTTATGTTCCGAGTTGGATAAACAGTCTAATGCTATATGCTGTGCTTGGCTACTTTCTGGCTTCAATACATAATTCGTTAATAGTCATCACTAAAATACTGCCAGTGACACTGCTTACACCGATCAGCCACAGCATTACATCTCCTGAAAGGTGAAGTTAATAACAATAACAATATCATCTTGTTACACATGCACCTATCAAGGGGTGGGATTTGTTAGTCAGCCAATGAAGAGTAAGGGCTTGAAGTTTATGTTTTTGAAGCAGGATAGATTGGCCAGGGTAAGGGTCTGTAGCTTTGACAAGGGCCAGATTGTAGAGTCAGAGTGTCTCCAAAATATCTTGTGGGGTGGTCAGGTATGCTTGGGTGAGTTATAGAGAAGGGCATTTTAAGCAAAAAAATGCTATTCAATATTGAGTGGGAACTATTTGAATATTCTACACACACACACACACACATATACATTTCTGCTTTACCCAGCAGAGTTTGCACTGCATCTCATTTTGTATCTGATTTTCTGTCTGTCCTATCTGCTTCTGTGCACCATTTAGTGTTTTGCACTTTATCTGTTAGGCTAGATGCAGTGCTACTTCAACAGCACATAATTACAGTAGATTGGTGCAACCTCAGCTCTGCAGATCATGTATCGCAGATTCAACCAAAAGGCTGTGATCGTTACATCAAGACCCAGAGAAAATAGGTGTTGACATCACAGTGGTATCACCAGCACAAAGCAGCTTTGTCACTGATCACCTGAAAGTTTGTTTACATACAGTTTACATAAATGACGCGTACTTTATTAGAACTTCATCCGACCAGTGCTTCACGTTAATGATACAGTGTTCTTAAATATTTCTTCAGGCACTTTTCCACAGGTACACAGGAACCGTGCTGTACCTTAATTGTTCTGTGAAGGCCCAGAACTTGGTGCACACTTTTTACATTCTATCTCATCCCAGTAATGATGTCTCATCCCAGTAACGATGTCATCAGCTCAGTATTCTCCCCCAAGTTTATGGCCAGTCGTTGTCCCAAAATCGCATCCATGGACTTTTATTTCTTGTTTGAGTTTTTTTTTTTCTCTATCTCTGCATTCTTTTATGTGGCGAATTCCTAATCCACCTGGTACACCTTCGAATTTCTCACAGCGTTAAAGATGTTGTTAGCGTCATTGAAAACTCTTACTGAAATTTATCTTCAGTCCAAACAGATGCTAGTGCTTGTATTTCATCGACTTCCCAGATGTTCATTTGTATCTCCAATGTTTTTATTTTTCTACCTGGACAATAAAATACAATGGCTTCTTTCCATGTTATGATGACAATATTTCAGCTAATCAGAAAGCAGTGACGCAGTCAGATTGGCTGCGGCCCTATTTTGGCCCTGCCATCGAGCAGGGCTGTGACAGCACGGGTGCGGCTCGGCTACAGCTCGCATTATTGGCAATGGAAAAACAATTGTTCACTGTTCCTTGTATCAATGGAAAAGAATTGGTCACGATTTAGTAAAACACATGGAAAAATATGACTTGTAATTCATATGACATGTAATTGCCACTTCTTATCATTTTTCACTCAATCTATTTTTCTTTGTAATCAATCTGTATTATTCACCCTTTCTTTCACCCTCAAGTCGACACCTTCATCTGAAACTGCAGCCAAGGCTTCGACTGCTCAGACCACAGCAACAGATGAAACTGAGACTGCAGAAATAGAGGAGAGATCCCAAGAGGTTCCTCCCCCAACCGAGCCCTGCTTAACTCCCATACCTGAAGCACAGAGCGTCCCCACCCCACTTTCAGTCCCTGTCCTCGCACAAGCTTCCGAGACAGAACACACTGTTCTCTCTGCAAAGGATGAAGTTGTAGTGGTGGCCGATGAAGGAATGACCTCTTCTCCATCTTCTTCTCACACTGATGAGAGAAAACCAGAGACAGCATCTTTACAAACCTCAGAAGAGAGTGGAACTTCCACAGGTAATGTTTAAAGCCATTTAGTGGCAACTTAATGAGTACACCAATAATCAAGAGCCTGTGCATTACACGAGGTGGAATGCCTAAAATCCCATTTAGAATGATAAAATGACTGTTATATAAATCAGAGAAGAAATATGTTGAAATGCACTAACGTTCACTAAATAAATTAGTAGCAATCCCAAAAAACCTTTGTTCAAAGCAATATACAGCTCTGGGAAAAAATGAGAGACCACTGCAAAAATGTTCAGTTTTATCTGTTATAGGTGCAAATATTGAACTGAACAACCTTGTCTTAGTTTTTAAAAACTGCTGACAATATTTCTCCTAATTTCCAAATAAAAATATTGTTCTTTAAAGCACAATTTTAAAGGAAATTACAAAACATCAAAATAAGAGAAATGATGCAGTGTTTACAGAACTTTGAATAATTCAAAGAAAACAAATCTCTTGCTTATTCAAACTTATGACAAACTTCTAGTAGTGTTTTGCCATCCAACTGGTCACATTGCAAGAGGACAGTTTTGATTACAGCGAGTGTTGATTTTTTAAAAATACTTTTCCTCATTAAATGAGATTTCATTCAGGTGATCACTAATCAGTACCTCATGAATCAGAATGATTCTCGTATTTTTTTTCCCCGGAACTGTAGTTTAATCGTAGACTGTGGTTGGGATTGTCAAAAATTACTCCATAAACACCTCAGTGGTTTTTTTATTTATTTATTTTATTTAGAGTTTGATGTAGTACATTAACACTGATGACTATACACTTCATATATAAAGATTTTGCAGCTGTATCAGTCTATTTTTATCATGTGAATGCCAATGCATTTGCATATACCCACCTATTCAGCCTACAACATTTTAGCTCTTCTGGTCCATGCAAAAAAACAAACTGTTTTTTCAGCACTCTTTTATTTATTTACTTTTTTATGAGGCACTATAGAGACTAGAGGGCAACCAGCCAGAATAGATGTTTACGTATAGCATTTTTTTAAAAACCAACCTGCTTCATTGCAAAAGAAAGAGTTTAGAAATTAGTAATGGAAAAAAATTATTATATCTGTCTCGGTGATTTGAGCCACACAAATCATCAGGGAGAAAATAAATGCAAGAAGAATGCAAGATATGGGCATCCTTTAATTACTTTTCAGAGTTCAGTTGATGTATATATATTTTGCCACTGCTCTGAATGTATCAGCAAAACAGAATTTAAAACCTTTTTTGTAATTCCCTGAGTATGCTGTTTATTTCTGCAATGTCGTTTTTCCTCATGTTGTTGCAGAAAGGAAGAATCAAGAAGCAAATCTCAAGCTGATGGACTTTGGTCAATCTAACCCAGAGGACGCTGACCTTTACAGCACACGCAGTTGAAGAGAGAAAGAACAGAGAAGGAAAGACATTTGTCCATCCACTTGTCACTCAGACATGCTTCAGATGCTTGCTAGGGGCTTAATTTATTGTGGATTCAGTGTTAATATTGGAAGAACTTGGCAGGTGACCAGATGATTTCATTGTTTAAATTGCACTAAATTTGATATTTTATATGTTGGGATGAATTACTCATTGGTGTACAAATTTATATGAACGATCCCATGTTGCTGTTGCTAAAATCATAATGATGTCCAAGGATACACAGTATCTTGGGGCTGGGTGTTACTTGTGGTTCATGCAAGTACATTTTTTGTCAATTAATTGTAAGGGTGCCAAAATATTTGGTTTTGCCTTGTGGACAGGGTGCGTGATCCCTCAAATGATACGCTAAAGCTTGTATATACATTAAATAAAACATATTAGTTTGGAGTGACTTTTTTGGAGAAACTGGAAGAAAACTGTGAAAAATGATTTACTTTTCATTAATTAATGAATTTTCGTTTCATTTTCAAAAGGGTTCTTTTCAATACATTTCAATACAAGATCTGACCTCTTCCAAGAGATGAGGTCTGTCTGTTGCTCAAACAATACAAGTCTAGACAGACCATTTAGACCTTGAAAATAAGGTTCTGAAAACAGTTGGTCTGCTTCAATCTTTGTACATAATTGCAGATACATACTTTGGTTGGACTGATTTAGCTTGGGAAAAAGGCAAGATGTGAAAAGAGGACAGTGTCCAGCCCTGGAGCAAGTGTGGGGCAATTTCTAAACAAGCTTTTGTTCTCTGGGACAAGTGAAAGTGACCATTCTGTCATACGTGAACACACCACAGCACACAGTGTGAACAGCACAAAATTCTTCCTCTGTGTTTAACCCATTTACTAAGAGAAGCAGCAGGCAGCCAGGAACACAGCGCCCGGGGAGCAGTGTGTGGGGACGGTACCTTACTCAAGAGGTGCTTAGCAGTAACCACTAGGCTACCAGCAGCCCCGGTAGGATATACTCTGGGGGGAGACGCATGAATAGCACTGCCCCAGTAAAAACACTCATGGACTTCCATAATGTCCAGAAATGAGGATCCCAGAACAAAAAGAGGTTTTCTCAAACACCTTTAGCAAAACCTGTAAGGTTCTTTTTCTTGCTTATTTCACTTTAGATGACATGGTGAAGGTGATGTAATGTGTGTGTGAACTTAATGACTCAAATTGATAAAAGATGAATTGTTAGTAAGACTTGTTGAGTAGTTGCAGCCTTGCATGCAAAAAGTATTCCCAGATCAAAAATTCTGCAAGACCAACTGTATTGTAGCCATATGAGTTGGAAACAAGTAGAGTCCCTAGTCCCAATGTTTTGAGTCTGAATTGAGACATTTCAACATTTAACACCTACAAAGTAATAGTAGTACAGTAAACCCCCACTTTAACGCGGGCCAGCAGTCTCGGTTTCAGTCCAATGTGGAGCACCAAACTAATGATAGATCACTGAAACCCCTGCAGAAACTGCAGATATCCTCTGCATTTTTTTTGTATGTGATGTTGAGGCCTCGTCTGCCACACCCCCTCTTCCTCGTGCTGGTTTGCTAAGCACTGACCCCAAACATAAACAACCCTGCATGAGGATGAGGGGACGTGGTGGACGAAGCCCGAACGTCACAGCTTTTTGCACGGCAGTATATAAATTTTCATACATTTAAGTGCTAAATTATTAAGAAATATAAAAAATAATTTAAAAAATGTACATTCAGCTACGTTTCTATATAAAAACAATAACTACATTTTTTGGTACTGTGGAGAGAAACACAAAAGCGGGATGGTGAAATACCATTCTCAGGAGGCGGGAGGTTTGAAAGTAGCCTGTCTGAGAAGGCTATTTATTTCTCCTTGCTGCTGATTGGATGCTGCCCTTTGACTGCAGCGGCAATCCAGATATTCCCCCATGGAGTGTCTCCAGTGTTCTCCTGTTTCTCGTTTTGTTCTTCTTACAGCCCTGTATTTTTGTTGCTGTAAATGAAACGAATGTATTACTGTATTATTACCCTGCTTATACCAAAGAAAACGCCAGTGTGAATTTGAAATCAGCACAATTTAGTTCTATATCATTATGTATTTCTGAGTAAAATGTACCTGGGAATGTCTATCAATATACAAAGTGTTTAGTTAACAAGAGTAGCAGGAGTGGGAGGGAATATGCTGGTAATATTATTTTTCTTCATCTTCTGGTCTATAATGACAGTCAACATCCCAGGGTTGACAAAAGTTATACATGTGTATCGCATTTAATATAACCAGGCCATGAACTGAACATTAAAACGAGGTACATTTTAGGTTGGAAGCTAAGAACCAACTACTTTGGCAAGAAAGGCTATTTTTACATGACAATTGCAAAATAGAATAGTTTCAAAATGGTATCACAATTAGACTTGTTTGGAAAAAAGAGGCCTGTCAGAAGCGTTCCTTATCAAGTTTTAGCTTTATAAAAACTGAAATGGAACCGTGGTTAACTCATTTTACGAACGTTCTCGATTAACTTAGGTTAATGTGTATGCACATTAAACATTGTTTGTTTATTTATTTATTTTTATTCACTTATTTATATACTCCTGTTTAACCCCTTCAGTGTTCAACTAAAAGTTACTGGAGTAGTAGTTGTTTTATATTTGTAATGGGTGATTTAGTCACGATGCTGAAAGAGCTAATTTTTCATTTAATTATTTCTTCAAAAGACAAAGAAAAAAGCGAACCTCTCTCTTTTTTTGACAACACCCTTCATAATGAAGGCTACTCTTAATGTTGAAGGCAAATTTGCATGATGCATGACATAAGTTGGAACAGATGGAATAAAAAGAATGACTTTTAAAAATACTGTGAAATCATGAATGCGTTGATTATGATTTTTATTAATTTCACACACTGCTCTCCACTAAATTCAGGTAAATGGAGCTAATAATTTTCTCTTTGTAACGAAACATGCAATCTTTAATTACTGACCATACATAATGCTCAGATTGTAATAATTTGTCGTGATAAATATTGCTCAGCCTTATCTAAAGTGTTCACTCGAACCACATGACTGCATTTTATATTGACTGTCTATTTGAACTTGTTTCCTATTCTTTCCTCTCTTTACCCTCTAATAAAAATAATTTTGCTTATGTAGGCTATAAATATGGTGGAAATATTCATTGTTTCACTTGCACGGATTTCATACTGACAGCAATAAAGTGATTAAATAAATGATTAAATAATAGTGATAACAGTCAGAAAACTCCCAGCTCCTCTTCCAGTTTTACTGGACCAGCAAGTTTAACCCTCCTATTGTGTTCTGAGTTTCTGATTTTCTCTCTAGAAAATGCAGTTAATTTAATCGGTTTGTTCTAAGGTTCCATGACTTTGTTTACCACACCTGTTGACAGTTCATCAAATGAAAAGGTTCCAGAAGAAAGTTTAAGATGGGTCTGCCACCTAGAATCTCCATAGCAACTGCTTCCTTCACCTGAGCAACCACCTTCAATACCTTTGCAACCACAAAGAAATTCCCCAGCCAGTAAGTCCTACACCATAGCAACTACCTGGAAACTACATAGCAACAACCTTTTATACAATAGCAACCATCTGGAAACTCCCTAGCAACCATCTCCAGCACCATAGCAATTGCCTAGAAATTGCCTAGCAAATTACTTTACATCACAGCAAGCACCTAGCAACACTCTAGCAACCACTTTGTATACTGTAGCAAAAATCCAGAAACTCTTTAGCAGCCACCTCCTACAAATGGAAGCTGAATAGAAACTACTTAGCAACCACCTCCTACACCAAAGCAACCATCTAGAAAAAATGTTTGTGTTTTGTCTTTACTAAATAATACTGGTCACTTTTGACCAATAACACGACAGATGTTATTTTGTGCCACTATTATGAAAATTTAAATGGTTTAAAAACAGTGTCCTTGGTAAACATTGAAATGAGATACAAAATATAACATTTTTTAAAATAATATCTCTATATTTTTTTAAAAACGTTTTAAAAGGTGAATGAGGACTACAAGCCATAAATAGCAAATGGAAGTTCAAAACTTGTAATGTTCACATAAATTTGAGTTAGTAGAAAGTTCAAACACAGCATTAGGTAATAATAAATATATTATCATGGATTTATAATCATCATCAAAAGTGACCGGGAAAACAAGATAGCTAAGCCTAAATGAACACAATAGGAGGATTAAAGGTTGATCACAAATTTTACTGTGTTTATTTTTGCATTTGCTCACTTGCTTATGTACTTATTTAGTTACTCTGTGCTGTTATGGAGAAAAGAGTGCCTTCCTGCACTGATTGTGAGTGGGTGTCTCATAGGAGGACACAGGCCATTGACAGTAAGGAATGAACCAATAGTAGGCTGGCTGGGTGTCCCCAGGATCATGTTTTCTTTGCAAGCCTTAAATGATGTACTCCTCCACAACCCTCTCCCAACACAGAAATAAATAATCGAATCCGATATCATCGTTGCCCATAAGCTGCGTGTGTGTGTGAGTATTTACTTAAAGTTTTGAAAGATACCAGCATAGGAATTAAAAGTGATCAGTATTGATGGTTTTCTGTTGTTAGAAAAAAACAAGAGAATGGTTGTTGGAATGACCTGATCATAACTGCACAAAGACATGTATACTAAAAAACTGCACTGATTCAAATGTGTACGTAATTTTCACAATTTGTTTGTGTTGATGTACT
This sequence comes from Brachyalestes nurse, assembly GCA_037974405.1. Taxonomy (NCBI): domain Eukaryota; kingdom Metazoa; phylum Chordata; class Actinopteri; order Characiformes; family Alestidae; genus Brachyalestes; species Brachyalestes nurse. Next base: position 2,321 of record JBBPCY010119837.1, on the reverse strand, counting down.
GCAAAAAGTAGGCACAGCGATTCTTTGAGAGCTGAATGCACACCTGTGAAATACAGCCCCAGAAAAAAATTCACCTGGTTCACCAACCTAGACAAAAAGGACATGAATGCTGCTCATAGGCATTTAACACCAACACTCCTCAGCATCTCAACATCATTGGAAAGCTGAGACAGCTGGGCCTGAGAACTTCCCTATAGGTACCTTTGTGTTCATCTGAACAATAAACTGGACAGGACTCAACACAAATGCTCTCTACAAAAAAGGGCAGAGCAGGCTTTACCTGCTGCGGAGGCTCAGGTCTTTTGGAGTGAAGGGGCCATTGCTAAAGATTTATGACTCTGTGGTGGCATCAGCCATCTTTTATGGTGTCGTCTCCTGGGGCAGCAGAATCTCTGCTGGGGACAGAAAGAGACTGAACACATAAGATAAACCTTTATTAGTCCCACAAGTGGGAAGTTTGCAGTGTCATTCAGTATTGGGAGCAACATCTCCAGTACCACCATGCTGGGGATAGGGGTCCCCCAGGGCTGAGTGCTCAGCCCCCTGCTGTTCAGTCTGCTGGCCCCCGACTGTGCAGCAATGCACAGCGTAAACCTCATTGTCAAGTTTTCCAGTGGCAGTGTGGTGCAGCCAACAACCTGTATCTCAACCTGGACAAAAAAGAAATTGTTTTTGACTTTAGGATGACATGCTCTGAACAGCTCCTCAGTGGAGATCATACAGAGCACCACGTTCACTGTTTCCTGCAGAGACTGAGTAGAGTGCACCTCTCCCGCCAGCTGCATCATGGCTTGGTATGGGTTCAGTTTTTAATCACAGAGGACAGTGCGGACAACAGCGAAGATCACTGGGGTCTCTCACCACGCTGTCGCGACATTTACATCACACGCTGCATCTGCAAAGCCTCCAATGTTGTGGATCCCACACACCCTCTTCTCAGTCCTCCCAACTTGCAAAAGGATGCGTACCATACAAGGAGAGTGGGAAACAGTTTCTACCCTCAGGCCAGACTCGCAATTAGAACTGAATCATAGACTGTACCCACACACAGACACACAAAAACACACATTCATGCACAATCACATCCCTGAACTAAACCTTTTCCTCTCCTGACACAATTCTCATACACACTAAACTGACAACTACCACCACAACTGCCTCTGTAAACATTATATATTATATACAGTGTCTATCATAATATTATATTCGTTCAAACTTCGACTGCACTAAGTGTTGTCTTGTTGCTTGTGTTTTTCTTGCACTTTCCTACTTTCCTTTGGTGTTTCTGTTTTTGTTCTTGTGTTGCTCCTTTGTCCCGGAATAATGTTGTTTTGTTTCACTGTGTACTGTGTTAATGGATGAAAAGACAATAAACCTACTTTACTTGGCTTGAATTAATGTGCATCTATAACAGACGCCCAGACATAACTTTTTGTGTGCGTGTGTGTGTGTGTGTGTGGGGGGGGGGGGTGCGTGCATGCATGCGTGTGTGTGTGTGTTTGTGTGTTTTATAGGGACACAGGACACAGAGGATGTTTATCATATATATCAGACACCAGCTTCTGATCTTCTATACAGACAATGAAGTTAACAAAACAGACTTTGTGTTTTGTACGGTTTCCTGAACCTTTTTCAGGCCAAGACTTTATGCACTGGTGGCTGGCTAAGCATGGATGGTTTTGCTTTGGCTCAGACAGACCATCGCCCACAAGGCAGAGCATTCAACAGCTGTGCTAAAAAAAAAAGAAACAAAGTAATATTCTATTTGATGTAAATCTGTCTCTCCCTGTAATACTACTTTTTGATGTAATCAAATATTGGCAATTTTACTTTATGTTTCATTCAACTTGCCTGCTTCAAATATTAGTAATCTTCCAACCTTCCAATTAGCTGGAAGACTGATTAAACCTAGCTAAACACCTACTATGTTTTTTACAGTCACCATCCCCAGTGTCAAGCATCAGATAGAGGGGCATAAAGCACCCAGAACTGAACTGTAATGAGCTAGCGTGGTGTTTAACATCTAAAACTAGCATCAACATCAGACCTCACTAATGTTCTTGATGTTGAATGCAATTATATGCTCACAGCAATATTCCTTCTCAGAAGAGTACTGGCTTCTAATATTGCCCCAGTGGACTGAGTATGTATTGTAGTTGAAAAGTAGTGTCTATCTAAATACACTTTATCCTTAAGCTATTCATTCCCTTGATTTCAGGGTGAATATTGGTTGATGGTATATCTACCAGTGGCGGCTGCTCTAAGACTACAAGGGAAGCTCCGCTTCCTCTAATATATCAGAAAATAAATGCTGAAATATG
>JBBPCY010119826.1:0-17816 GCA_037974405.1 Brachyalestes nurse | reverse complement strand
ATGGAGATTGTGATCCAGACCTTCTCGTCCAACATCAGTGTCTGACCTCATAAATGCTCTACAGAATGAATGGGCACTAATGCCCACAGAAACTCCAAAATCTTGCGGAAAGCCTTCTGAGAAGATTGGAAGCTGCTATAGCTGTAAAAGGGGATGAACTCCATATTAAAGTCTTTGTTTTTGGATGAAATAGTCAGATGACAGCGTAATAGTCAGATGACCCAATACTTTTGTCCGTTTAGTGTATGAGGCATTATAGGAGTTTTATTCCTGCTTCATTCTCAGTGATGTTCAAGTCATTTGAATAGATTAGGATCTTTTTACGTTGTGTAAACTGTACGTACTGCAGTATAGTGTTCTTTAACCTTTACCTAGAGTGGCTTGTTTCTGGTTGCTTGTGTGTGTGAAGGACTTCACGATGGAGACGTTTGCAGGCCCGGTGTTCGCCAGCTTGCGCCGCTCCCTCGGGATGACAGAGAAGGAGTATCAGCACTCTCTCTCCTCAGAAGGCTGCTACCTGCAGTTCATCAGCAATTCAAAGAGCAAAGCAGACTTCTTCCTTACGTGAGTCAGCACAAACAACCTGCCAGGCCAGACTGCCCACACACACACACACACACACACACACACTCACACACTCACACACACACTCACACACACACACACTCACTCACACACTCACACACACACACACACTCACTCACACACTCACTCACACACACACACACACTCACTCACTCACACACTCACTCACTCACACTCACTCACACACACACTCACTCACACACACACATTCACTCACACACACACTCACTCACACACACACATTCACTCACACACACACACACTCACTCACACACTCACTCACACACACACATTCACTCACACACACACACACACGCACACTCATACACCCACTCACACTCACACTCACACACACTTACACACACACATACACAAGCACACACATACGCACACGACACATGCGCACACTCGCACACACACACACGCACATGCACTCACACATGCACTCACACACATATATGCACTCACACACACACACACACACACACGTCAGTGCTTTTTCCCTTCAAATATACTTAAAATATTTATATATTGTATTAATATGTATATATATTTATATGTTTTATTCAAATGTATATATGAATACATTTTACACACACAAATGTATATATACATTTTTAAATGTATATATATATATATATATATACAAAATAAAAATTGTAATTTTCCACATTAGTATAAATACAGAATGTTATTTAAACAGCCAATCAGCAGTCCAGATTTTAGAACGAGCGTGCTTATTGGCTTGTGGATGCTGATAGGACCGACTGCCTAGGTTTGATTTCAAATAATGAGATGTTTCTTCAATACTTTGTAAGTTTGTACACACACTCAGATTTTCTACATTTGCATGTTACTCACTTAATATTTACTAAATTTATACACAATATTCTTTTTCTAACAAAAACATTTACAGTATGTACAGTATTTAAGGACCGATATATTCAGAAAATTTCATATTTTATATTCATCACTACTGACTGTTACAAAGCCATCTAAGAAAATGTTAATTATAGTGTGGATTACCAGACAAGTGTTAGATATTTAACAAGATATTAAGTGACAGCCAGTGGGATAAAACAGATTTCAAGATGATGAAAAAAAATACATACAGTAAGTTGGGTCCAAGCTTTCGACTGTAATACTCACTTATTCAGTCCTTTCCACCACTCTGTAGGAATGATAAACGGTTCTTCTTGAAGACGCAGAACAGAAGGGAAGTACAGTTCCTTTTATCTCATCTGAGGATTTATATGGAACATCTAGAGAAGTTCCCTCACTCGCTCCTGGTGAAGTTCTTAGGTAAGAGTCACACAATTAGCAAACTTTGCTCTCTGAATTTATTCTCATGTACAACAGTGACAAAGCATGTTATCTTACAAGTTCTTTTCATATCAACAGGTGTTCATAGGATCAAGATCCCCCATCGAAGGAAGGTAGAGAAGCTTTGATTGTCAGTGTTAACTGACCTGTGTCATCATCTGTAATGCTCTTTTGTTTACATAAGCAAGGCTGACCTTATATTTCTTTCCATAGAAATACTTTATAGTGATGCAGAGCGTCTTCTACCCAGATGAGAGAATCAACGCCAGGTATCTTGCGCTAAATTGTGTTGAAAAAGGGATCATTTGACAGAAATCAGATTGTCCCTTTAGGCCAAACAGGGTTGATCAAGACATGTTTGAGGTTTGAAGTTTGCCTCTTCACTTTTGCACTGGAGCTACGATGCAGATGTAGAGTATTAATGGAAACTTAGCCACACTGATTAGCACACTGACACGTGCAGACTTTAAAATTAGTTTCTGCTCCTAGATTTTGTATTCTGTTGAAGTGAATAATGGATCAGATTGAAAACAAGGTCAAGACATCTGCTTTTTGAGAGTTTTATCAATAACATTTGGACAAATTTCAGACCTCCCTGCAATCAGAAGGTTGTGGGCTCGAATCCCATCACTGCTTGTGGCACCACTGAAGTATCCTTGAACAAGGATCCCTGGGTGCTGTGTTCCGGGATGCCCACTGCTTCACTTGGTGAACGGGTTAAATGCAGAGAACGCATTTCATGCTGTTCACATGTGAGGAACGGACTCTTTACTTTTACATAGTGTTTAGTTTTTTGGTTAAAAGAAAACCATGGAAAACTGGAACTTACATGCAAAGTTGGTAAATGAAGCAGTACTCTTTTATGGGAGCATGTTTCTGTCTTAAACTCTGACGAGTTATTTTAGTCAATTTGTGTCAAAAACGTGGCCTTCAGAGACACAGTTTATGATGTATGTTGGCATAGCAACACACCACCACTTTCTGTCAGTATGAAATGATGTAGTATGTCAATAGTTTGTGTGCTAACTTGTTAAACGCATAATATTAAGATTATGACATATGGTTAAAAGCAGGTAGGATAAAAGTAGGAAATTTCAACCTGAACGCCCACTGGACCTCACCCACTTTGACCTCAATGCTCTGTGCAGCTACAGAAGCAAAAGCTGTAGTACTTTTTGTTGTTTAGCGTTTCTTAATCATGTCCCATTAAATCTGTTGTGCACACACTGCTATCCAGTTTCTAACTGTGAACCTGTGCTGTTACAGTGTTTGTAGGCACAAAATACAGCAAAATACATTCTTATCAACTGGTGTAGCGAACAGTCGCTATCAGTGGTTGATCTGGCTCCCTAACCACTAGCTTGGCTTACAGGAACGCAGTGTGAAGTCATTCCCAGTTCCAGTTACCACTTTTGAGGTAAAAGGAACGCAGTAATAGAATATACCTTATAATATGAGGGTATATACGAGAGCAGTAGTCAAGACAGGACTAGTTGATACCAAGTCGAAACCAAGTAAAGAGAGGTTCGAGTCAAGACTGTGTTCAAATGAGAAAGACGGATGCAGGACCTAGATAGACAAAAAAGAATCAGCTTTGATATTTACTTGAAGACATAATACTCTTTTACTTATCATGATAATTTTCACTGTGCCCTGTAGAATCAATTTCATTTACTCTGCCTTCATGTACTCTGCCATCGTGTCTGTGGCTGAAATGAAGACGATGAGCATGGATGCACCTTGCTCAGAGCGCGGACATGACTTTTGACAGGCGTGTGACTGGTAACCAGGTGGTCAGTGACGGTGTCTGTTCTAGATTTAAAAATAATTGTAAAATAATAAACATTTTTTTAAATAATTAAAACCAGTGCTTGCCTTATCGCTTTCCTGTCGTGACCGCTTTCGTTTTTTTATCCTGTTTTGTTTTTGATTTGCCACGGCGGTTTACTATGCCAAAACATAAGCATCCACAACAGAAAAGCGAATAAACAAGCACTGGTTTTAATTATTATTTCAGTCTAGAGACACTGCTTTTTAAAGACTTGGTCGAGACCAACTAGAAAAGAGCGATGGCCTAGTCTATGACAAGTCCAGAGACCAGTGAGACAAGTCAGAGACTACAGCTCTGGGTACGGTGCATTATTGGGGCAGACCCTTATCTTATTTGTTCAAGTTCAAGTTTCAAATGTATTTATATTGGACATTATCACACATATAAGGCCATTCAATGTGATTTACACAAAAAGACAAAGAAAATAGAACAAAATAGAATAAAAGAATAAAAGAATACAACTGATGGGCAGTTTGTTCCAGCAGCGAGGAGCATAGTGACTAAACACCATTTGATTTCACAAGCTGACCTGCTCCTGCAGATCTAAGAGACCTACCAGAAATATATACTCCAAACATACCAGAGATTGATTTAGGACATGTACACAATGTACACAATGAGTATTGCTTTAAAATCAGTTCTGTACTGATCTGGGATCAGTGCAAAGACCAGAGAATTCTAGCAACAGCATTTTGAATGAACTGGTGCTGTCTAATACACTTTTGGGGATTTCCAGTGAGGAGAGCGTTGCTGTCTAATATCTACATTAGCTTTGTAACTCCAGTGCTGAATGAAAGAAGCAAACTTCAGATAACAAACATGTCCTGGTTGATCTGCACTTGGGGTTAGAGAAAATTACTGTAAAATAGATACTTTAGCTCAAGTATTCTATGAAGTACTGACAAATTGAGTGGCTTTTGCTCTGTATGAGAAGATGTCTCTTACTCTGTGGTAAAATCTCCATCATCCAGAGTCTTAAATTAAGCCATTAATCTTAAGGATGAGTCCATAATCTTCCAAACCTCCTGGGCTACCAACAGCAGCTGTCTTTAAAGAAGGATTCCATAAAAAATCTTATATCCGCTGTGGAATTCTGAGTCAATGTTTCTCATCCCTCTGGTTGAGGAAAAACGGATTATTGGACATGTGGAATTTAGTGCAATCCAGGACTAGTTGCAAAATAGATGTATTTTGAACTTTTTAGTTGTGACATAAAATACTTAATCACTTAAATCATCACACTCTTGCTTCACATTGCATCCAGTTGTTCATCACAAATCTTTTATATGATTTTTTAGTTTTGTATTGTATTTGATAACAGAATGGCTACCTCTACTGTTATTGGATCTGTCAACATACATTCTGTTTCACATTGTCATATGTTAAAAGGGAAATAAATGAAATAATAATTAGAGATAGTTTGAAATAAATTAGAGATAGTTTGATGTGGCTCCATCACAGTTATTTATTTATTTATTTATTTGTTTGTTTATTTTCATAATATAAGAGCAAATAAAAATGAAATAGAAACCCCACAACAATAATCTAAAATATGTAATAAGTCCTGAAATTGAGAACTAAAAATGAATAATGTAAATACTAAATAAATAATGGAGAAAAAAACAATTATGCAATTATTCATAGACAACCAAAAATACAGAAAAGTCATCCAGGCATGGTTCCAGGTGTGCAGCCTGATATGTGAGATCTTCTTTTGTGAGTTTTGAGAAGGTTTGTTTCTCCCTTTTATTTTAATTCCTGAAGGTATGGCTTTTTTCATACTCAGCATTGCTTATAAAATGAATTAGACATGTGTAGGTTCACTGGTTGTTTAGTGAAAATGGTTATATTTGTGCACATGACACTGTGACCACTGCTTCCTCATCAGTTTGGTAAGTTTCTGTACAATTTTTTTACATATCAATGATTCAGTTAAATTATAAAAAAAAAATTATGTGGCAGCTGGTGGGCTAGTGGTTAGGGAGTTGCCCCTGTGATCAGAAGGGCATGGGTTCAAATCCCAGGACTTCTAGGGGCACCACTAAGGCATTCTTGAGCAAAGTGCCGTGCCCACACACTGCTCCCCCGTTGGTGGTTGTCCTCTGCTTCACTTGGTGAATGGGTTAAATATGATTAAACCATTTCTATTTTTTATTAAATAAAATAACTTTGAAGAATCTGTGGAATTCCTCTTTAACTCTGAGATTTGAAATGTCCTGAATGTTCTGGCTCGCTTCTCTGCAGGTATGATATTAAGGGCTGTGAAGTGAGCCGGTGGACTGATCCGGCCCCTGAGGGCAGTCAGGTCATCGTGGTTCTCAAAGATCTCAATTTTGAGGGACAGTTTATCACGTTAGGTAAGATCATGTCGAAACTACTGGAGTTTACTAATTTAAGCTACATCCACATAATATGCACACGGTTCATGAATTACACCCGTTGACAGTGACATGATGTCCAGAAGAGCACAAAACAGCAAACCTTCATTCAGTTAAATCAGCTGTACTGGAGATGTCATTTAACAAATCAGAATTTATAGCATAAATGAAGTTGCATCAAGGAATAGAGGAAATAAGTTCTACTAACCAGCCTACAAAGACATCTACCACCTTTGCTTTGTCAGTGTTTGTATGTATTTGCTTTAACATTATAGAATATATTTTGCAAGCAGAATCACATTTACTGGCTTCTAAATAGCTTTTAGTGTGTTTCTAGGGCACATAAACAATGGGAGCCGGCGCAGTAGCTAAAAAAAGACACACAATCCAGATTTGATGAAAAGAATGAATTGCAATCTCAATGGAAAATCATTAAAAAAAACACTATATTCCATAACATGACACATTTCAGAGTAAAACACAGTAACTGGGAATGCTGAGCATTTTCACTCTGTGATTGGTGGGAGCTGGTAACGAAGCAAAAATAAAAAAAAACCAATGTATTAATACTGAATGGCACCAACACATCTACATAACACATAACCTCTACATAAGATTTTCATGACAGCTGACATAAAAAATCTATTCGTACTGTGGATTTGAATCAGTGCCACTACCTTACCACTGAACCACAGAGAGGCGTGTACTTGCCGAGCCATTTGTTTTTTCTGCGTTTGTGTTTCTCTGTGTTTTGTCCCTGTCCAGCTGCCTTAGCCATGATGTCACAGACTCTCTCTCTGACACATATTTTAAAGGTGACTTAACCATCTGTGCTCGCTCCCCATGCATTGCAGAACCAATTCAACCACAAAAATATATTTTTTAAACAATCAGTACTCAGCCCTTGATCAACCAACCAAAAATAGGCATTCCCTAGATATTAATGGATGTTTTGATATTGGAACCATGTCAGTATTTAAAAACTGTATGAGGAGAACAGACGCCAAATTCCAGCTACAAGAATAATAATAAAAATAAAACTTAAGAAGAACAATAATGTGGTAAATAAAGTTTATTTTGATCTTTTAATCTGTAAGATTAGTTGTAATCTACAGGTTATTTTCACACATACACCTGAACCTCTGACATGTGGATTTGCATTAATCTGTCCTCCTTTTGCTTGTAATTCTGAAGGTAGGTGAACAAATTCATCTTTGTTTATATTCATGTGTGTCACAGACCACCAGCGGCCGTGGCTGTTGCGGCAGGTCGAGATCGACACGGCCTTCCTGCAGGCGCTGAACGTGCTCGACTACAGCCTCCTCCTGGCCCATCAGCCCCTGCACCAAGACGAGCGGCACCACAGCCTCTCCTTCGCCACTCTCATCATGCGCACCAAAAAGTGAGCGTCTTAAAACACACACTCATGAACACAGCACACCTCACAACTGGAGGCCCAGGCTAACACTTAGCATACTTAGAAGGCTTTGGGCTACAGAGCATGCTAGCATTGCACGTTCAGGTTTTGCCAGGGTTATTCCAGGAAAAATGAGCAGGTACTTTTAACTGATATAAGGTGTTGAACACATCCATTTTAAATAGAATTACTGCATTGTTATGACTAGCATGCTAAAGGTTTAGCCTAAATGGATCAAGCTCTTTGTCAATGCATTTTCATTTTCATTTTCCACGCCCACTGGTGCACCATGACATCATCAAAAAAATCAGTTTTAGAGGGAGAAACGTCAATACACTTTATAGAAAAATTACAAGAAAGCAATATTTTTTTTCTTTAAGTGGGATACTATGATGCTTAAGGGGTGCTTATGGACATGTACTAACAAGGGTAAAATAGGTCAGGTTTTACTTTGGTTGACTTTAATATTAGTCTAGCTCAAAAAATGTGTTTTTTAAAAAGGTTAAAATTCACACATCTCATTTATCAAAATGGTTCTATGAAGAATTCTCCATTGACTGGTGGTGGAAGTGGTTCAGCTGTGTTCAGCTCAGATGTCCAGAACAGTTTGGTGATTTCACCAAATTCTGCTGGAAACCAGCTCACCAGAACCAGAGCTCAAGACTCCCTGTTGTGTATCATAGCCCAAATAGTGTAGCAGTGGTTAAGAAATATGTTGACCTCTAGTGGCTAGTCCAGGAGTACAACACACTTCCGTTTTCATAGCTTTCCTGTGCGACTCAGCACTAAAAAATAACCAATAATGAAAGAAATTTCATCACAATTCCGAAATTGAAATGAGACTTTTTAAAATACGCTTATCATTTTACCTTGTCATAATCATTGTATTTTTATATTTAATATTGCTGAAAACTGGGAAAGCTTTTGCATAATGCCAAATCTACATCAGCCTGGAAAACTATGACTAGGCCGTTCCTATTTCTGCCACGTTCTTATCTCAGTAGTTAATAATTACAGGCTTTGTCTTGACTTTGAATGTTCCATGTTCACCTCTGTTTCCAGATCCTTCACTTTGCTCTCCACAAGGCCAAGGGCAGGCAGGCATGTACCATAACCATAACCGTGCATGCGCTTGCTGCTGTTACGTTACTTATCCAGGAATGTCTTTTTTTGGGTTTATTTGAAAGCATGAGTGTTTCAGGTGGACACGTTTGTTGGTGCTAATCCAAGTGCTTCAGCCAACAAACTAACAACTGCCAAGCCAACTGATATTATTTGGTTAATTGCGTAATGTCTCTGATGTCAAAAAAAGCTTTAATGCATTGATTTGAAGGTGTGATTTAATTGCCTTGATTTTATAACTGTGGTTTTATAATAGCTTATACTCAATAACGTATGCACTCTTTTTGCCCTTAATTAGGTTTTTTTTTTTTTCAAAATATTTTTTTTATTTTTTTATTTTAAGTCTGTCTTCCAAAACTGTATATCCAAAAATAGTTTTTCAGACTTGCATATTCAGTTTCTCAGACTTTTCATATTCATTTTCAAAACTGCATACAAGAGACCACCCTTTCTTTTATCGAATGTCCGGTGAAAGCCATTAAGTGCAATTTATTAATTGTTCAGTGTCAGAAAAAGCAGGAAAAATATTTAACAGAATATTAGAAAATTCAACAAAAGCCAGCAATGCTGAGTAGTTCCATATTTCATGGCTCCTCTATACTTTTGTGCCCTTATTGCTACTTTACATTTTCCCTCTTTCCAAATTTTAAACCCAACCAGTTACAGCCGTGTCCTCCCAACAAAAGCTGCTTTCAGAGCTCTCACTGGCATAATGTTGCCCTTTAAAGAGAAGGTTTTACACAAGCAGCTACCTACACACACCTTAGCTGCCCTGCATGTCTGTCCTATGTGCCTCTAAAATAATTAAAGAGAGACAGGAAATAATTCACTTGCATAAAGAAGAGTAAAGTCATAAGAAATTAAGTAACAAAAAACAGGAGTTTTCAAAACAGTTGAGTTAAAAATTATTAAAAGATTAAAAAAAGAGAAAACATAGGACTCATAACAACCAAGCAACACATGGTAGACCACCAATCCTGTTCCTATCAGATCAACAGAACCTTAAGGTTTTATGTTTGAGAGAGAGGTGAAATCAAGCTTCACTTCTGAAAAGAGTGGAAACTATATTAAAGGGAAAGTCCTGAACTACTTTGATACTGCATTTAGTCATTGATGGTTTTGTGTAAGTTTTATTAAATGTGTCCAGGTGCCGAAAAATAAATAACTTGGACTTGATTATAAATTAAATCAATTAAAGGGTGGTCCCTTACGTTTGCTTGGTATTGTACTGTAGAAAGGTATCAAAGTAATCCAGTCAAACTGTGATGAAATCTGAGATTTTATGATGCGTTTAATCTTTTCAAATTTAATCACTGTTTAGAGGTCAGAGATGCACTCCCCTGTTTCTTTGTACTGCTCTCTTTGACTGTCTCACTATCTTGTCTGCTGTTGTAGGTCGGTGACCACAAACTCTGGTCCTGCTGTCCCAGGAGCTGTACCTGAGGAGGACGCCACGGAAGTGGACGGCGGGACGTCCCAGAGTCAGATCACAGAGACTAATGTTGATGGCGGGGAGAGTCTAGAACAGGGTGAGCGGTGCTCTAGAGCTGGGGCTGAATCGGCTGAACTGCGGGAGTTTCAGGCCCAGAATCGGCGGCTGCTGCCCAACTTCAAAAACCCGCTGCATGTCATTGATGGGCCCGAGCAGCGATACTTTATCGGCATCATCGACATCTTCACTGTCTACGGCTTCAAGAAGAGGCTGGAACACTTGTGGAAGAGACTGAGGCATCCAGGGCAAAGCTTCTCCACTGTCAGCCCTCCAGTCTACTGCCGAAGGCTATGCCAGTGGGTGCAGGACCATACCAAGTAGACTGTGATGGGGGAGGGGGGGCAGTAATGTCTGGAAATGTGAAATATGCTCAAAAGCATGGCATGGCATAATTACCGTCACTGGTGCAGGAACAGTACAATATTTCAGTATTTTTAGACACCCTGATATGAGTTTACAGCTGCTGAATGAGTGCTTGTCTTGGTAAAGTTTGCCACATACAGAAAGTTTTTTTTTGCATATGGAATGTTTTCAGACCCCTTCGAGTCATCCTCATTTTGTTATGTCTAAGACTCATTGTAAAATGGATTCAATTCATATTTTCTATCATCAGTCTACACACAATACTCCACAATGACAAAGGAAAAACTGATGTTTCCATTGTTTTCACTTATTAAAAATTTAAAAAATGAAATATCCCATTTACATGTGTTCAAACCCTTTACTTGGTTACAGGGGCTTTGGCAGCAATGACAGCCTCAAGTCTTTTTGGGAATGACCCTACAAGCTTGGCACACTTTTCCTTTGGACTCTTTCAAGCTCAGCCAGGTTGGATGGGGAACATCTATGTGCAGCCATTTTTAGGTCCTTCCAGAGATGCTCTACTGGGTTCAGGTCCGGACTCTGGCTGGGCCTCTACAGGACTTTTCCTGTTTTCTTGAAGGTATGCTTTGGGTCAGTGTCCTATTGGAATGTAAACCTTTGCCCCAACCTGAGATCCAGAGCACTCTGGAAAAGGTGTTCACTGAAGATTGCTGTGTATTTTTCTGTATTTGTCTTTCCCTGTATCCCGACTATTCTCCCAGTAACTTGCAGCAAATGCTGCCACCAAATATTTGACTGTAGGATGGTATTAATAAGGTCATGCACAGTGCCTGCTTTCCTCCAGACAGGTTTTCCAAAAACCTGCACGTGAGACTTTCTTAATGTGCGGCCGAGCGTTGAGCGGAGGGCTGGGGGGAGGGGTTTGTGCTGCTTCAGCTGTCGAGCGTTTAGCACGATATGGGGTTCTTTGCTGCTTCTTCATTTGCAGAGGACTGCTGCATCATTAGGTTCGCCACCTACCGTTGAGGGTGGTGCACAATGGGCAGCCTAGATCCCATAGAGAAAATACATTTTTGGCGTGAGAAATCGGAGGTATGGCATGTGAGCGAGTGAAGACAGTCAGATGCATGCCCAAATAGTTAAAGCTTTGTTTCATCAGACCAGAACATTTCGCTTATCATCTACCAAGCAACCCTGACTGGTGGAGGTCTACACTGATGGTTGTCCTTCTGTGCCGTTCTGCACAAAGGATCTCTGGATCTCACTCAGAGTGACCACTGGTTTCCTGGTTACCTCCCTGAACAAGGCCCTTCATCCCTGATCACTCAATTTCTGTGATCGGCCAGATCTAGGAAAACTGGTGGTTCTACCAAAGATAGAGGTTTCTGAGCTCTTGGGAACTTTGAATGCTGCAGAAATGTTCTTGTATCCTTCCCCAGATCACCACAATCCTGTCTCGCAAGTCTGCTGAGAATATTCTATGCACCTCATGGCTTGGTTTTCACTGTGACAAAACACATCAGCTGTGGGACCGTATGCAGGCAGGTGTGTGTGCCTTTCTTAATTACGTCTTAATAAATACAGTTTGCCATATGTGGAGTCAAATCAAGTTGTATAAGCTTCTCAAGGACTGAAAGGAATAGAATGCACTGAAGGCATTGTCAATCCAAAGGGTCTGAATACTTACATAAATGGAATATTTCAATGTTTTAGTTTTAACAAATTAACAAAATCCTAGAAAAAAAAAGCAGTTTTTACTTCAGCATTATGGATTAGATATAGAACATAAGAATTGTCTTAGACATAAGAAGAGTCTTAACAAAATGAGTACACCTTGAAGGGGTCTGAAATATGTGCTGTAAAAAGGTGCCATAAAGCATCCTTTGGAATAAGAGAAGAACCATAGAAGAACCACTTTTGGTTCTTTCTCCCTAAAGAACCTTTCAGTGGATTGTTCTTTCAATTAGAAGTAAATAAGATGTGTGTTCAGTGAACCTTCCATGTGATGTAAAGGTTCTAACACAAGTTAAAGGTGTTCCCTAGAACCATACAGCTAAGCCAGGGGCTACATAGGGTCCTTTGTTTTTAGCATGTGGCCACAATGCTAACAAAACCATGTGAAGTGTCCTACATCATCGGTTCTCGGTCCTGGCCCTGGATATTTCTTGCCCTGTGTTCTACACTGAAAAAGGGGTGCTGACATGGTACATTTCTTCCCTCAAAGTACACACAATGTAAATGTACCCTTAAAGATGGTCCAAAGGTAAACTAAGTGGGATAAAGGCGCATATTTGTACGTACCATTTTTAAACAGAAAATATAAATGAAAGACAGGTGGTAGGGAATCAAAGTATCTTAAAAATGTAAAGGATGAAGCTGCGGTCTCCACTGTGGCACAATGAGTAGTGTTGTTGCCTCACACCTCCAAGGTTGGGAGTTAGAATTCGGGTTCTGGCCTTGTGTGTGTGGGGGTTTGCATGTTCTCCTCATGGTGGTGTGGGTTTCCTGCTGGGTCTCCAGTTTCTCCCATAGTTCAAAGACATCCGTGTCAGGTGAACTGGGGTTTCTAAACTGACCCTAGATATCAGTACCCATTGTCCCTGGGATAGGCTCCGGGTACCCACGACCCTAATGAGGATTAAGCGGTTACAGAAAGTGAGAGAGTGGATGAAGATGCAAATATGCTCCCTAACTAAACACCATAAAAATGCACCCAGGATCCTGAATTCTTTTCTGACCTGCTACAACATAACCTGATTCGACTAATTGGTTTATTAACAAACCCTTTTTGAGCTGAACTGACAGCCTGTTCCAAAGTTTACACTGAACACTTTGTGGTTTTGCTCCTGGGCACACTTACATGATCTATTTCTGGATTTAGTGTGAGTGTGTGCCAGCACTCGCCAAGACTACAAGTGTGTGGATATGTGTCTTATCTTTGTGAGACTGTTAATCACATGTTCATGCACATTTTTTTTATCCCTTTCTGAAATGTCACATCACAATTAACTGTGGGATACAGTGGCGTCCAAAAAGACCATATTAAAAATCTGGGATTTGTTTGTATTTAAACCTGGGAATGAATAACACAACTTCAAACAAACATATTTCTAGACCACTATTTTAATGTAGGCAACTTGGTTACATTGACTTTGTTAAGGCCTTACTAGTTGTCATTAAAGCAGATGGGGGGACATAAGAAATGATATCAGTGCTGAAATCCATGTATATATTTTAGAAATTCTGCTATTTTAATTATGCTGATGATCGAGTGTGTGGTGAAAATGTTATTAAATTATTAAATTACTATTATTAGATTATCCAAGGAAGCATTTTCATCTGCACAGACACCCAGAGACACAAAGACAAGAACAATATAAAATATAATATATAGTCTAAATAAAATCTAACTCTCCAGAAAATACTTTACTAAATGCACTATGCTATAAATACAAAATACGGAGGTGGATATATTGCACTCATAGTGCAACTCCAAACCACTATTTGTGTTCATTAATAAACTAAATAAACTACATCAGTGGTAATTTGATCTATTTATATACTATAAATAAAAAACAGTGGTTTGGAGTTATGTCTATAAGTCTGTTATTGCACATAACATTAAGTAGTGATAATGGATGCACTTGGTCTCATACTGCATAAGTCTAGTGTTAGGTAAAGGGTGCAGTCCTCTGGTTTTGTGGGATTTTTTATGTTTGAGAAATTACCCATTTGGACAGACTTGTACACAGACGTTGTAGAGGACTTTGAGAAAGACATGAGTGGGTTAAAGCAGAAGGGCACAACCTTATTGATCCTGCTGGCTAAAACACCACTGCCAGTAAACTGACCATAAGTGAACAACGCTGTAACTGTATCATCTAGAGTTTTGTAACAATAGTGAACATCCCACATCTTTTTCACAACTTGCTCATATGAAGTGATATCTATTTTTACACTAATAGGGAGAAATGGTAGCAGACTTTTTGACGAGCTAACGTTTCTTACATTTTTACACTTTGTACTGTGGTTAGCTAATAATTATGTAATTCTGATAGCTTGATATCAATCAAATGACACCGCTTCTTTATAAAAAGAGCTTACAAAGGCCTTGGAATGAATCCTAATGTGGGAATGACAATCTGGTGCATGGTGGTAATGTGCTATTTTTTATTAAAAAGGCATGTAGAATTAAATGTCTAAACCAAGGTTCATGTTTTCATTGCACTGTATTGGATCAGATTAGTTTCACACTGCAGTTTTGCAACAGCACTAAAGAACTTACTCCTATAAACTCTCCCTTTATTTGACACTGATTGATTTTTAGACAGATGTGCATCTGAATTGAGAAAAATATGCAAGCAGATTAATTTAATTACCCCCATGCTATTAGTATTATTGGTGGTAACCTTTCCCCTTATGAAGTCACACGGGGCTAAATTCCAGATCGGGCCATCTGAGTTGTCGCTCTCTGAACGGTGGAGCAGGATGATTAAAGCACTCTTTACACCCATCGCCATTTCTAGCCAATGCAGGACCATATTCAGGCTGGGGGAACTCGTATTAATGTTAAAAAATCTTCATGAAATTTTTATGTCATGGAACCTTTAATGTCTTAAAAAATTTGTTATAAAGTGTGACATGTACTGACATTGTGGCTAAAGATACCTGAACAGTTCTCTTGAAAAAGTCTGAACCGGTGGAAGAGCATAGCTAGGTGTTTTAAATTCTGGAATTTCATACGACACAGCTATGTTACTCCAAACTGCAGGTGTTGTTTATGTTGCATCTGCTGTTCAAAGCTGAGCATTTTTTAAAGCAGAGGTGGGCCGTGTACTCATGGGCGTCACAAGCATTTTTAATATGAGGGGGACACATCGATCTACGCGTGGGGACGGGGTTTGGGCGTGGGGCGGGGTTTGGGTGGGGGCAGGGTTTGCTGTGTGCTTGCAAAGTCTTGTCCTTTTAGGGGGTGGGGGTGTTTGGAAACCCCTGTTGAATCATGAATCTTTCGCGAAAGAATCCACTCCACTCAATCGACCATAAGAATACACACACCACTGGAAGTCCGGGTTTGCCAACTCACCGCATGCAAGTGAAGTGAATTGTCAGTGCTTACAGGCTGCACGGATTTCCAGTGGTGTGTGTATTCTTCTATTGATTAAGTGTGTGTGGATTATTTCAAGAAAGATTCAATATTCAACAGCACCGAGTGAACTAATTATTTGTGTTAAATCTGGGGGGGTCCAAATGAATAATTATGAAATGTGAGTGAATGGCGGTGACGCCCATGCGTGGACTACTGTATAAGGAGCGTAATAAAAGAGCAAAAACTTCTGAAGCCATTTTCTTTCCTTTTGGATTTTTTATCTTTGGATCTCATAAAATAGAACCATGAATTATTGGTACTTTCATACACATTGCATATAAATAAACTTACAATTTTCAAGTTTATACAAACAGTGTGCCTTGTTCCTCTGAAAGATGCCATAAAATACAGCAGTAATTTGGTTTAGTTCGTTTAGTTCATGTTCGTTGTGGTGAGGGGTCAAAAGTGATGATGGGCTTTACTTATTCCCCATTCTTCACCCTGATTTTAGTCCAATCCAGTTCCACCCACTAGCAGCTGGTGACCTAGTGGAGTTAACCCTGAGATCAGAAGGTCATGGGTTTAAATCCCTGGACTGCTAATGACACCACTGAGGTACCCTTGAGCAAGGTACTCTCTCCACCCCTCGTTGGTGGTAGCCCCCTGTTTCACTTGGTGAATGGATTAAATGCAGAGAAAGAATTTAACACTGTGTGCTGTGTTGTGTTTACACCATGACTATAAGGGGCACTTTACTTTAGCTAGCTAAGATTCCCCCAGTCAAACACTACCACCAATACTGGGACGGTGACAGAGAGCATGTTGCTTTCTCTGCGACAGGTGAAGCTCCACCACATCTTTTCTGCCTCAACGCTCTCTGAGGAGTTCATTAAACACAAATTCTGTCACGTCACCTCCCAGACGCTCCTCCTGGCTTGCATCGGTCTGAATAATGGAGATGATGGGGGTCATCCAGCCAGAGAGAGTGAGGCCAGTTGTGCTGTTTTTGGAGTCACAGGCACGGAAAACGGTGGCATTGCCAGTTTGTGCCACTTTTATTTTATATTGTAATTTTAAAATAGCAGTTATACAGTGAATCATTCATTAAATACCTCAGTTCAGAGTATTACACTGAAAAGAAACAGAGAAATGGTTTAGGCACTTGTTTAACGTAATCTCTTCCCCTAGATGTTCAAAAAATAAGCTGTTGGCCCTTCAGTTTTACAGATGGTACCTTGCTCAAGGGTACCTCAGTGGTGGCACTGGAAGTCCTGTAATTTGAACTCACAACCTTCTGAACACAGTGGCAACTCCCTAACTACCACACCACCAGCTGCCCCAAATAAGGCCTCAGTTAAATATTTTGCTTGTATTTTCATTAGATTATGATTCTGAGGAGAGATGTGTGTGAGAGACAGTTTTATTTTGTCTTTCAAACAGGCAGGTGCGCTTCTATACTGAATCGTGACTGACAGCGGGGCGCCTTGCCCCTTTAACTAGGGTGTGTGGAGGATGTACGATGAAACGGATGGGGGACAGAAAAGAGGTGCATTATTTTTCCCACTCATATTCCACAAGAACTGGTTTACGCGCTCGCATTGGACAATAAGTGGGCGGACTGTAAAAATTAACCAATCGTAGCGCAGGATGCGGGCACACTATCCAATTATAACTGAGGAGGCCGAATACGGGTGTAGAAAAAAGTGCGTTCCTCTCCTCGAGCAGCTTCAACACATCGTTGTATTGCAGGGGGAACACAAACCTAGCCCATGTAGCTAACACGATGGATTTCAATGTCAAGAAACTCGCGTCAGATGCTGGCGTCTTTTTCACCCGAGCCGTCCAGGTTGGTATTTTTAATGTATATTGTGTATATAAATTAAACCCTCCAGTCCTGTGCTGTGGTGTTATTCACTCCGGTCTGGACCGGGCTGCAGAGTGAATGGACCAACATGTCCCCCTCCTCCTCTTTTATACACTGTTAGTGCATTTAAGACAAAGCGTTAAAAATGACATCCCGTTTCTACTCAGACCGCAGGGGTGTGGATTTTTCTCGACGTGTTTTTTCCTGTGTTTTTTCCCCTCGTCATTGTAAGCCGATAACGACAAGCTAAGCCTGCCTGCATTATTCATGTCTGTGCCCGAAGAGGAGCATGGAGGGGGGGGCAGTGTGTGTGTGTGTGTGTGTGTGTGTGTGTGTTTGTGTGTGTGTGTAATTATGTCAGCCAGTTAACCAGTCAATCCACATAATAAGA
>JBBPCY010119817.1:0-17817 GCA_037974405.1 Brachyalestes nurse | reverse complement strand
GTGTGTGTGTGTGTGTGTGTGTGTGTGTGTGTGTGTGTGTGTGTGTGTGTGTGTGTGTGTGTGTGTGTGTGTCTTCCCTGTGATGAAGTGAATACATGTTCAGGCGGTTTCTCCACCTTTCGTCCGTTGACTGGTGAAGTAGGCTCCAGTACCTAAAACCAGCCCTGTTTAAGGATTTTACACAATGGCTGGATGGATGAAAAATATCTTAAACATAGACTGTAACATGTGCAAAAGTTATGACACCATTTATATTTTGATTTGATTTATTGTATTTATTTGTCAATAAGTTACAAAATTTGATTCCTGCAAAGGCTTTCTTTTCTCATAGAAATTTAACAAAACATGTAATTTGACAATGGTTTCCCAAACTTTTGCACTCGACTCAAAAACGTCCCATTTCTTCTTGCCTTTACCACTTACACAAAGTTTGAAATGTAATCAAGAGGCTGCATAACAAACCTCATTCAACTGTGTAAATATTTATTCATCACAGTTAAAAACAAGTATAATTAGAGGCAAGCGAGGTGAGACCTTGAATGAGGGCTCTTCTGTAGTGGTGATGTAAAGACAAGTGAGGTAGAAGGAGGTTCTGCTGTCGGCATCCTGCCAGCGAGCTGCTGAAATATATCCTGTTTTAACACAAACTTCATGAATGAATTATTAGCACTTGGTTTTAGTGTTGTTTGGCAGTGGTATAGTACTTTTAGCTGTGCAGCTCTTATACCAAATATTACGGCATGCTTTGTTCACAAATAATTCTTGCTTTAGTTTGCAAATGTTTTTAGCCCAAGGGTTCACAGGGCCTGGGAAGGTGAGTTCCCCATTGGGTTTAATTAGCAGTGTCTTGCCCCAGAGCTTTTGAAGTTTTGAAAAAAGTTATTTGATGCTCATTAGCCTCCTTTTTTGTCAAAATTAGCCTGGATTCCTGACCTGTTTGCATGGCATCCCAGTACTGCAGCTACTTGAACTGTCCAAATATCAGCTTTGTCCTTATAGACTCTGGGACCTTGCTACGTGTTCAACTGAGTTTTATGTGATATTGACTCTGCCTCTGGTTCTCATTCACTTATAGCCCTGACCTGCTAAATTGCCCTAATGCTCCAGGGGTCTCTGTTTATCCTGCAATATTTTGAAGGGGAATCTTAGTCTCTTCTCCAGTGCTCTATCTTTTGTCAAGTGTTCATGAAAGGCATCTCTTTTATTGATACAAATTGATACCTACCTTGTAATTCCAGTTCAGTAGCTTAAAACATCAGCTTCGTAGGTGAACATCAGTTTGCACAAACTCTAACAACTGCAGACAGAAATCGACTCAAATAATTGTGATGAGGTGTTCATGTAAGAAGTAATAAGTGTGAAAGGACTGCATATATTTGCAGTATTTGTATTATAAGACTATTGCTAGGTTTAGTCTTCTCAGAATGCATAATAGGATTATAATGGTATTTGATATAATAAATATTAACAGGTTTTAACAGTGAGACACTGTTCTTTTCTTGTCTGTGTGTGTGTGTGTGTGTGTGTGTGTGCGTGTGTGTGAGTGAGAGAGAGAGAGAGATTGAAGCATGTCATGTCATGTTGTCATGATTTAACTGGAGAGAACACACACATGCGCACACATACACCCACATACACACACATACACACACATACACACCCACACCCACACACACACACCTTCAATGCTGGCATGTTGTGTGTGTGGTCTGTCAGTCTGTATCCATGGTGCTGTCATGGCCGCTCTTCAACGCTGTCACCAATCTCCTCAAGCTGTCATTAGACCCAGCTCCAGATAAGCCAAATCCAGTTTTTGCGTCTTTGTGCACGCGCACACGTGTACGTGTGTCTGTCACGCATGAATAGTGTGAATAGTGGTCTGTCAGATGCCATTCAGTGGCATTCAGTTTTTTTGTTTGTGTAAAACAGCTGAATATGTTAAAACATGACCCATTTTTTAAATAGTTGTATGTCAGCTTTATGAGGTGGGGCTTTTTAATCACATTTAGACATTGTCTTAGCTGCTTTCTTGCCAGTTTTTGGAGAATCTCGGATTCAGCACCAAGTGTGTTTAAATAATAAATAGGACAGACAGTAAATAATTCATTCTGGTGTCTGTAAATGGTAATTGTACTGTTTAGAAGAGATAATAGAGCCACATGGTTTCCAGAAGATAGTTGTGAAACACCATTGTTAATAGATACTCTTGGTGACTCAATCTTAACCAGAACACCTTATTGATCAAGGGGGGTTCTAGAAATATTTTAGTTTTCTACCAATGGATTTTTATAAATTGGATCTGAGCATAAACAACTTTTTAAAGGTGTAAAGAGCCTTCACACAATGTAAAGGGATCCTTTCAAAAACCTTTAGATTGTTAGAAGTTCGGTAAAACAATTATCACATGTAAGTTTTTAGTGAGAACCGTCCATAGAACATTTTCAGAAGGATCCTTAGGGTTTCTTGGATGTTGTGTGCAAATTTCAGCCTAAATCCGATAAAAAGCAAACAACTAGTGAGACAAATAATGAATTAAGAAAATGTACAGAATGACCTAAATGATCGGTCACAGCACGGGTGAAAGGTGCGAAATGTAAGCTATTTTGGCTTTGCAAGAAACAGGATTTCCTTATTCATATTTATGAACCCACCAGGGTTAGTGTAATGTAGACCCCTCGTTAATATTGTGCGCGCTTGTGTGTATGTTTTTGCATTCTAGCTCAGTTCCGTGCAGAGTCACTCTGTCCTCTCACCCCTCCGGCTGAAAATGCTGAGTCAGAATGCAAATCGACGTCAGCTCTGTCCTTAACATACACATTCCCTCACATACACAGAGGGCTAAAATTGAAAGCTTGGACCAGAGCCCCTGGATGCATTGCCTGCCGCCTTTAAGTTGACCTTTTGAAAGAGCCTCATCGTAACTGGACTCTGCACTTTACAAAGCTCTGCTTTAAACACACTTTGTCAACAGCATATCAGACTTTTGCCAAATATTTAAAAAAAAAGAAATAGTCTCTTATGGTTCTGAATGTGCTGGGTTTTTTTTTTTGCCCCATTCTGTTTCCTGGCTTTACAATCCTGTACCCCATGCCTTCCTACAGTCTCTCATCCATTCCTTAGTTTGTGCTTTCCCCCAGCCTTGTACATGCTCCAGGGATTCATAGGCAGGTTTTAGAGTATGCCTTTTTTTTAGGACCCTGCCACACCAAACAGACATCTAAGAACTTAGACCAGCCGAGTCCGACTGATGCCTTCTGAGCCTGCCATCAGCTCACAGTCGCTTCCCATCTTCTGTGAAAACGTACACTCGAGTACACCACAAAGACTGCAACTGACGGCTGATGCACATACTTTCTGTTCCTGCAAGAAAAGAAATGACTCTCCATAGCAGTAGTGTTCCATCCAAGAAAAGAAGACTAGGTCTGAAAAAGGGTTGAGGTTGGCCAGGCTGGCAGATCGCTACCCAATACCAGGTGTATTCCACAAGTTTAAAACAAATGGCCTCCTGTAGCCCGAATCTGATTGCTATGCAGGTAGTTAGTTACAGTTGAATTTACATTTATGGCATTTAGCTGACGCTGTTATTCAAAGCGACGTACATCAGTGCTTAAGTAGTCCACATCTGTTCCTCATACCTGTAAAGCTGCACTTAAATCAACATCTGCAATTCAGCCAAGTTACTAGCAGCTAAGTTAAACAACTCCTGTCAAAGAAGAGAAAACACATGAACCCCTGGTGAAAATGATGGCATCACCACACTTTTTTACTTTATAGAAAATAAACTAGTCATAGATACAAAACATTTTGATTTCATAAAAGTTATTTAAATTAATGACTTTTCCCACATGATGATGTAGAAAAAATGCAGTCACTTTGTAATTTGTATTACAAAAATTTTGGCACACATCTAAAAATGCTAATCAGTCTTTAGTTCTAACACCTTAATGAGCTGTTGGAGTCTGGACGGTGAAAACATTGTGAAAGTCTTTTAAGAAGGAAAACCAACACTGTGTGATAAAGTGTGTTGATTGCTTCCAGTCTGTTGTGTCTAAAATTTGGTGGAAGTAACAAAATGGTATGGATATAAAAGAAAAGCAGAAGAGAAGTCAAATGATCTGTGAGAATAGAAAGTGCACAACCAAAAACATTTGGGTGGATATCCTCAGTATTTGTGAATGAACTGTTAGAAATAGGCTAAACAAGATGGGAATTGCATTCAGAAAAGCCAAATATGAAACAGCTCTAACACCTAAAGATAAGAAAACAAGGTCACAGTGGGCTGAAGAGAAGCAATCATGGAACTGGGATGACTGGCTGAAAATGATATTCAGTGATGAATCATGAATTTGCATTTGCCAAGGAGAAGATGCAGGAACTTTTGTCTTGTGTCATTGTGATAAAGCATATAACTTTCACACCCATTGATGATCTGGGGTTGAATGTCAGGTAAAGGAGCAAGAGAGATGGCTGTCATTAACGGTTTTAGAAGCGTTTCTCAGAAAATAGGTTTTTATGATGATAATGCATCTTGCCACAGAGCAGTTGAAGGTTTTCTGAACCCAAGGACAAATCAAGCAAGCAGTCCCAATCTCAATTGCAAATGTGTGGTATGGAAATGAATGGTTAATTAATCTATGGATTTCTCATTACGTTCCCTACATTGTTCACTTTTTTTTGTGCAACACAGTTTTCATGCTTTACTGGGCACTTTCATTCACCTTCACAGATTCAGTGAGCACTCTGTTCTCAGTGCTGTTTGTACATTTTAACCATTCTATGAGAATATTAATGCTAGCACAGTGCTTTCTGTCTCCTCATTCCTACACTTGTTTCCTTCTAGGTCCTGTTATGTTGATTTTCCTTCTGTTTAGTTGCAATTCAAGTCGAGGTGACAATGACTGCATATTGCTAAACCAATCAAAACCAATTCATATAGTCTTATTCAGGTGTAAATAAACACATTAAAACTATTTTCATGACTGGGCTAGGAGAACTGTAAGCCAGGTTCTCTCATGCCTCTCTTTCTTCTAGCTTCTCTCCTATTTTGTCTCTCTCTTCACTGGATTTACTCTCACTTTCCCCTTCAGTTTTTGGACAAGTTTAAAAATAATCACTTACCAGTTCCTTCAGTTAGTTTGTAATGGGCACCATTGATCATGTTAACATAAATGAGGCCATTCAAGAATCGGCAAGATTTGTTTTTTCTACTGTGCTGTTTCTCCTGCTTTTGCTTGGAAAGTGTATGGTGAGAGAAATCAGTATGGATGCTAACATGCTAGCCTGATAACTGGCTCTTGGCTAGCTTAAAAAACTCACTTTAAAAAAATATTCAACAATATTGGAGTCATTTTTTAGAAACTGCAGAAGATTATATGCTGGGGTGGTGGTGGCCTAGTGGGTATGATACTTGCCTCTGGACCAAGAGGTCATGAGTTTGAATCCTACCTTCAGCATCCCACCACTGGGTTCCTGAGCAAGACCCTTAACCCCAAGTTGCTCCAGGGAGACTGCCCCCTGTAGTGAGGGAATGGAAGTCACTTTGGATAAAAGCGTCTGATAAATGCTGTAAATGTAAATGCATCACATGTAGTTTAAATTTTTTTTACATTTCAGTGTCTTGTGATGATTTTCTGTATGCTGCCCAACTCTGATTTGATTCCATTTTCCTTTTGAGAAGTCCAGTTTTCACAATCTAATTAAATCATGATGAATGAAATTATGTTCTGCCAATGAGCATTTCCCATCCATATATACCATTTCACTCAGAAATATGTTCCAAACAGTTCTGATTCACATTCATTTTAATGTGGTCAGATAAATAAAAAACATTACATTTCAGACTAGTGACTCTGAAGTCCTAGTTTATTCTTGTCTTTACTAATGGGGCAGAGCTCAAGTTACTGACAGGTCCCACTGCACGTGTTGGAACAGCAGCAGATCCAGATAAAGATGCTTATGCAGGTTTTGGCTCTCTGTCTCGCCTGGCTCAGGGGATTCCGAGGGCATCCAGCCTTTTGTGGAACTCCAGAACAAGAGGGACCTTTTTTCCACCACCTTAAGAAAACACAGTTTCCATGGAAACATGCTTGGAGGGTGTATAATGCTGATGAAGTGAAGAGATGAGACTAAAAGAAGGTTCATGTTTTTTTTTTCCTTTTTATTTCTTTCTCTTCTCTAGCACACCTGATCCAATAACATGTTTTCAAGTAGCATCTGAATCCCAGAACAGTGTGTTACATTAGGCTTGGAACTAAGTTCTGCAGGACAGTATCTCTCCGGTGGGGGAAAGTTCGTTCACAAAGCAACTTCCTTTCTTTTACTTCTTCCATTATGTTCCTCCGGATCCAACCTATGAGTTCTGAACAGCTGAGGAAAGACATTGAAATATTGAGTGAACTGAATTAATATGGAAGTACTCCTTGGCAGCATTGAAGTCAGAGGTGAATTAGTCTGGGGAAGAAAAAAAGGTCCATTAGAAACCTGGCTTCTGTGCTCTGATAGAGCTGTAATAGTAATGAGTTCTCAGTCTGGTTAAGATGGCTGTTGTAAATGAAAATGAAGAGTATAAACTAGGATATGGGTATGCAGTAGGGCTGTAACGGTACATGTATTCGTCCCGAACCGTCACGGTACATGGGTCACGGTTCGGTACATGGTGTTGTACGGAGAATACATGGTAGAGGTCTGCATTCCCGCGGCTCTCCCGCGGGACCCGACCAGATTTGTACAAACATAACGCGGTAGCGGTCGATAACTCTGGTGTAATTTGGACGGGAGCGGGCGGTCTAATAATATACCGTTCCCTACGTCCTTTCTGAACAGCATATCTGCACTTTACTCAATCTTATCAGCACCTGCACAGCGCACATATTAAACGTGACTCTGTCCAGTACTAAACGTGACTCTGTCCGGTACTAAACGTGACTCTGTCTGGTACTAAACGTGACTCTGTCCGGTACTAAACGTGACTCTGTCCAGTACTAAACGTGACTCTGTCCGGTATTAAACGTGACTCTGTTCAGTACTAAACGTGACTCTGTAAAATAAATTGTTGTACAACCTAAATTTTTTTTGTTATCCTTTTTGGTTTAAATGTAAGACTCTGGAAACAGATTAAAGTTTAGCGGGAACGGTCGGGTCGGAAAGAAAATTATTCTAAGCGGGCAGTGGGTGAACAAAGAGTGGATATATAGCGGGAGCGGGTGGGTGCGGAATAAAGCCTTGCGGGAGCGGGACTAAAAAAACAGTCCCGCACATACCTCTATCTTGGGCCTTGGCAACACATTAACATCTCAGGTTCTGACCTGAAACGAACTGACATAAATGTTTCATGATTCTTCAAACTTTGGTTTGGACCCACACAAAGGGCTGCTAATTTCTCTCATAACCTAAATATCACAAAGCTACTTGATGTAGTCTTTGATGACCATAAACTGGTATGGAGGTGTGCAGTGGTAGGGCACAGAAACACGTACAATTAACATAAGTCCTTACACACTGAGACAAACACATACCACACATTAAAACAACACTAAACCCACTGCAGGTAAAGTGAACATTGATGATCTGGTCACAGTGACACAGTCAGTTCTTGAAGTCAATGCTGGAGGCAGAAAAATGGGTTGAAATGGATTGGAGGCATTTTGACAAATACTGAACTGTGGTATCAAGACCTGCCATCTCCAACATGGTAGATCTTGTGAGGGGTTCCTTGTATGCAGTGGTCAGTATCTAACAAAAGTGCTCCAAGGGAGGAGAACGAGCCCTTGACGCAAGCGAGCCCTTGACGCAAGCATTGTTCTGCCATGTTTTGTGGAACTGTTGAATCTGACTCCAAATTCCCCCGATATTCATTTGAGCATCAGGACAAGCCGGACAAATGATTCTGTTCCATGGAGGCTCCACCTCGCAAATTATAGGACTTAAGGGATCTGCTTCCAACGTCTTGGTGCAGATACCACAGTACACCTACCGAGGGGTTGCAGAGTCCATGCCTCAATGATTCAAAGCTGATTGAAGGCAAAAACTGGACCCACAAAAATTGAGTTTCTTGAGTGATCTGCAGTTCCAAACTAGGCAGTTTGATAACCCCACATGGTCTACATCTATACTTCTTATATACTTCTTATACTTCTTATAGAAGTATAGGTCTGGATGTCTCATAAATGATTTAAAAAGTGGTGACAAAGCGATAAATTCTTCAGGACCATCCCACCTGCCTCCATTCTATCTGTGAAATTCTCCATATCTCCGAAATGCTTCATGACCCTGACAATGCCTTTTTGGCTCTGCAGTGTCCTCTCCTGGTGAGTTGCGGTATGGATGAAACCGATGAATAATGAAAGGCCGCAAAGTAAGGTAATTTGCTTCAAATTGTCCTTGATTCACTATTTGAAGAATTTTTGAGGACATGACGGACATACACTCACATTCTTCTTTTTAATCATGCTAATTTATGAATCACAAAAAGAGAAGAAAGACAATTGAGCAAAACACCTACACCACCAAGTTTTAAATCTTTATTATTCTGTGTGGTACATCTTAACAGACCACCATGGGGCAATATCCATGGTCACCAGTCCTGCTCCTAAAGATCTAACTTATTGACTTCAGTGAGGGGTTACACTGGTGTTACATTGGTGTTTGTTTGATGCTGTTTAACTCCAGCCTGCAGCCCAATGAGTAGTTTTGTGTACTCCACCACAGGAACAGTACAAACAATACTATAAATATACACCACAACAATGTAACAGTAATCTATAGTGAGAACAGGATATAAACCTCCTATTATGAGTTGTATTGCACCATAAGTATGATCCTTCCACAAGAGGCAGTTTATTAGCATTATACAAAGAAACAATAAAATAAATACAGCAATATAACAGTATTGTGAGAACTGATCCGGGTCTGTGAGTCACTTGAGTCAGTACCACCAAATCAACAGCTGTGAGTCTACTAAAGTGTTTGAATCGTCGTTTAAATGAAAGTAAAATGCCTTGTGATGAGAATGAATCACTTTAAAAAAAAAACAAGATAATAAGACAAGGCGATTCCGCTGAATTTGACCGGTGGATTCGCTCATTACTGCTGTTCAGGGAGCGCAATCCCACTTGTGTGACTGATAAACCTGCTCGTTTGAGCGATTCAGATTCGGTTGCATGTTTTTGGCTGTGGAGGAAGTTAACCGGCAGACTCACTGACTCGGCCTATGAGCTTTAGGAGCGCTAACCCGCTCTCTGAGCGATTCAGATTCGGTTGCATGTTTTCGGCTGTGGAATTTCAGCTCTGACATAAGAAATCCACTTAAAAACTTCATTTTTAAGTGTTGTGGTGCAAAGAAACTAAGTTATTTAACTTTTATAGTAGTAATGGATGTTTTAATGACAATAAGATGTATTTATGTGAAGACGTTCACAATTTAGACATGGTGTAGTTAGGACCCAAACATTCGAGGGCTTACTGTGTGAGTACAGTAACTTTGTGTGTGTGTGCATGTGTGTGTGAGAGGGAGAGTGTGAGTGATACACTGTGAAAGTGGTTTCAAGAGGTTTCAAGCTCAAAACAACTATTAAAACATAGATAAAACATGAACATTCTAACAGCAGTGTTGGGCAGTAATATGTTACTGTAATTTGATTATTGTTTACTAATAAAATCAAGTTCCCAGTAAACTGTCAGTGGCAGGCAGATGTCTGACTGACAGGCGACGCGTGACGTCATCTACGGGAGACCTGCGTGCGACACCAGCTCAAAGGAAAACAAACAGAGCATGGAGAGTCAGAAGTTCGCGTTCAGGAGCTGAAAATATAGCCTTTACTTTAAATTCATCTCAGTTAAAGGCAAGAACATTACATGAGTTGTCATAGGTTTGTAACACTTAATAATAAAGTGTGTTTAAGCTGATTTAAGAGTGTGTTTGAGCTGATTTAAGAGTTTCTTTAGAGGGCCGGGAAGTAACTAATAATCTAACTAGTAATGTAGCTACTTACTTTTGAAATAATCACATTAGTAATTTGATTACTTTTATAGGGAGTAATCAGTAATCAGTAGTTTAATTACTTTTTAAAAGTAACTTGCCCAACACTGTCTAACAGTAAAAGGATCGTGACACAATTAATTAATTGTTGGGACCTCAGAGGCTTCATGATGCAGGTCCACTGTCAGTACAGCAAACAGCAAGAGAGATGAGATTACATCTAATTCCATACAGTGTGACTCTCCAACTTGTTAATGTCATTGATGTGTTTCCTGGACTGCGTACATCACACTCACTGGAAAGGTAGAGGCATTCTAAATTTGAATTTCGACCATATAGAAAAGGAAAGGGTACCATCTCTCCCTCCTTCCCCTGTATTAATAACTGATCTTTCTCTCTTTTATAGCCAGCTCTTCTCTTATCCAACTGACTGACATCAACAGCTGAATTTAGTTCTTTGTATGTTGCTTGGAAGTAGCTCAGAGTTCAAGGTCTTTGGTCAACAATTGTAAAACAGGCCTCTATCTTTTCAAGTCTATTAACTAAAGTCTAAGATCTTTATAAAATAAGAGTCTATAAACTCTGAAGTTCAAGATCTTTATAGAAATAGCTGCAATATAAAGAGATTTTTTTTTCAGAATTCTTCATTTTTCATGTGCTACAATAATGGGAAAAGGAACAAAATCCTGGGGAAGAATTTTACCCTCTAGGCCCAAATTACCTTGAATGGACAGGTAAAGAGAGAATACAGCAGTTACTTAAAAATAATTGCAGGCAGTTAGAAAGTGGCAAGAACAACAGTTACACAGAGAAGAATAAACATGGTTTAAAACGGTCATCTTCAGACCTACACTATACTGACCAAACTTCATTGGCCAAGAAAAGGAAGAGGATGTATGTTTCAACAAGAAAATGGGTTTAAATTTACAGTCGAAATAACTGTTTTCCAAAAGAAGTGAAGGAGCATACATGGCCTTGCCAACCTCCCGAGGATGTTGAACCTCCTGAGGATGTCCATCAGAAGGACCTGACCACTGATACGAATGATTCTTATTTTTTTTATTAAATGTTCCTTATCAACTTCAGTTTTTAAGCTGTACAAAGTAAATTGGCCCCTTATAGTCACAAGTGAACACACCCCAGTACTCAGTGTGAAAAATGTGAAATTATTTCTCTGCATTTAACCCATTCACAAAGTGAAGCAGGGTGCAGCATTTGGGGACGGTACCTTGCTGAAGGGAACCTCAGTGATACCATTAGCAGTGCTTGGATTCAAACCCACAACCTTCTGATTGCAGGGAGAACTCCCTAACCACTAGGCCACCAGTTGCCCCATTTAACATTTTACAATTACTCTCAGTACAACAAAAATAAAACCGTAAATTTTCTTAGAATATATTTTACATTAAGGCAGACACAATTGCAGAGACAGCCTTTATTTGTCACATTTTTCAATTACTGCAGGCTTAACAAAATGAAAGAGTGAAAATGATGTTCACCTTCTCCAGTGTGCACAACAAACTAGTGGCCACTAGAGATCACCAAACATTATTTTTTGCTGAAGTCAGAGTAAAACTACAGACTGGCTCTCTTCAAGAATTCAGCTTGTCACATTCTGAAAGATGCCTGTTGCATTGAAGAGTCCAAAAGGCATGACCCCTTTGGCACAGGCACGTGTCAAAAACCACTTGAATTCTGTCGAAAGACTGGGCATCCAAAGAATCTTTGATCCTTGGCAACACATTGGCATCTCAGTGATAAAGAAAATATGTATTAAATGTGTTTTTCGAACTTATATAAGGAACTTTCACTGAAAAATAGGCTAAGCTTGCACAAGGAGATAATCTTACATAAGTGATCTGCTTTGCTTTAGGATGTGTATGTGTTAGGATGTTGGTTTGGACCAACACAACAAGGGCTATTATTTTTCTTATAATCTAACAATGAAGGAGCTACATGGTCTACATAGGCAGCTGGTAGCCTGGTGGTCAGAGGGTGATGGCTGCTCTGAGGTCTCCTTGAGCAAAGCACCTGGAAACGTTCTTTAGGGTCTAAATTCAGGTCTCTTGAATCCTGGCAGATGGAGGTTTGTACAGGTTCATACCCTGCAAGCGTATTCCTTACATCTGCTGGCACACTCTCACAAATACCTACCACAGTTAGAAATGACACTAAACCCACTGCAGGGGAAGTCAAATTAATTATCTGGTCTCAGTGTTTCCTGTTGAGCTGGGGCAGGGGATATATATTAGGTAGAGAGCCAGAGAAATGGACATGGGCAAACGATTTTCAGTAACTGTTTTTGGATCTGCCTTTAAACTCCCCAGATATTCACTTGACCTTCAGGACATGCTGGGCTAGCCAGTCTGATTCCCACATCTTGGTGAAGATACCACAGCACACCTTCAGAGGTCTTGTCAGGGCCTTGCTTCAATGGGTCAGAGCTGTTTGGGGGAATGAGGGGGACCTGCAAAGAAATAGGGCAGGTAGTTTTAGTGTTATACCTGATTGTTGTGTACTAATGAACAAATAATTTTTATCACTGATAATTTGTTGACTCAAAAACCAAGTCAAAAAACAAGTGATAGAATTATCCCACAAGGTATGCTAAATCTTTCTTTCATTGCTGTTGTTCTACAATGAACATTGTTGTTCTACAATGAACATGAACACAGCTGTTTAAATATATCAGTGCAGATATTAGTGGAAGTTGACTACAAGTTGAAGTCCACAAACATTGATACTTTGAAAAGCTTTCAATATCAGACTTAAAAACCGACCCGTATCTTCTCCTCCCGGAGATCTTTACAGATTTAACCAAAGTGCTTTGCCTGCCCAACTTTACTCCACACGATGTGTCTGTCTATCTACCGGAAATATCACATTTGAATTTAGTTGTTTTAATATCAATTATTTCAATCTTTTAAACAGCACTTTGTTAATTTCACGTATTAAACTTTTAAGCGGCAGTTTAAAGGCCAGTAGTTTTTAAATACTGGATTTTGACATTAATATTTCAAAAGCTTGTGGCCTAAAATGTGTTAAAGTTAGAGACCTACAGTAAATTTAAAAAAATGTTCAAATGCCGGCACTGACCCTGACAATGACTTTTTGGCTCCACATTGTCCTCTCCTGGGGCCTCATGTATAA
This sequence comes from Brachyalestes nurse, assembly GCA_037974405.1. Taxonomy (NCBI): domain Eukaryota; kingdom Metazoa; phylum Chordata; class Actinopteri; order Characiformes; family Alestidae; genus Brachyalestes; species Brachyalestes nurse. The sequence continues at coordinate 4,691 of JBBPCY010119817.1, read as the reverse complement.
ATATTGGGTACGCACAAAAATGCTGCGTACGCCCGTTTCCACGATCACATCGAGATGTAAAACACTAAACTTGGCGTACACTACGCACATTCTCACGGAAGCCCCAACCAATGCCTACGCACGTTTCAGCTCGTTTTTGTAAATGGGTGGCACCTAGTGGCAAATCAGTGGTACTGTGGCTTCCTATTTGTATACTCGCATTAATGTCACGGTCTTTATCAAAGACACTGCAGTTAACTGTAACAATAAAACGGTGGAGAGAATGGCCAAGCTACTACATCTACCATGGATGCTCTTGTGTTATTGGTAGACATCTCAAATGGAAAAATTAGAAGAGAGAGCGCTCAGGCATCGTACTGATTTCCTGATTCATGATGATGACTAGCGTCTAAGTCGATTTAGATTCCCAAGAACTATCCTCTTGGAGCTGTGTGCTGAACTGGGGCAGGTTTGCAAAGGCAGAGTTTAAGGAACGGCCCCAAAACTGTCCCGTTACAAGTTCTATCCACCCTTTGGTTTTTAGCTAAAGGAGCTTTTCAGCGTGAACCCGTGGACCTATAGGGTATTTCTTAGTCATCACGCTCGCTGTATGGGATGGTCATCCAGACATGTACAGTTTCTGTACACTGTGGTTGAACAGGCAAACATTAAAGCGCATTTCACAGCGATGTCTAGTTTTCCAAATGTAATCGGAGGGGGAAGGAATGTACTTATGTTAATAGAAAGCATTTTCGTTCTATTAATGTGCAAATTATATGTGAAGCATCTCATTAATGTTGTGGCGAGATGGCTGGGATCAACCCATGATTTGTTTATTCTCAGTAGTGTTGGAGCCTATCCCAAGTCTATCCCCAGTGTGAACCCCCTTCATCTTAAACATAAGGCATTAATTCAGGAGGTTCTAAAGAAATGTGCAAAAAATGTGTACGATGTCATATGCAAAGTTATATGTTTGGTATTTGGCATTTATTTTTTGTTTTGCCATTCACCTGTAGTGCTATCCACCATGGATAGGGGCGGATCTAGAAAAATATTTATGTGGTGGCAAGAGGGTGGCAGGCATTTTTGGGGGGTGGCAACGTATGGCAGCCTTTCACTCCTTTCACTCCAATGTCAGATTCTCGAGACGTTTTGAAATAACGTAGCCATAAGAAATAGGACCCAAACGTAAAAGTATAGAATACACTTACATGGCAGGTTTGGGGGGTTAATTGGTTTTTATACTGTGCAAAATATAAAACATATTTTTATTAACATGTAAAAAAAATCTGCACATCAATTATTTAAAAAAATGTAATCCAAAGGTTTGCATGTGTCCACGCTTTGCATATAATTGCACACAAATGCCTCCTACTGGAGGTTCAGTGGTACTGTCCAGCCATTTAAGTTGGAATGGAATCTACAAATAAATAGCTGGCGATTGCAGGCCCGTAGCAAGCCTAGTGCAAGGGGGGTTCTTTTTTTTTAAGTGGACCTTTTGTATTTTCATACTTATTTTGTATATGTCTGAGCACTTTTTAGAGTGCCAGCAATCAAATTTATTCCACATGACAAATGCGCTAATAGATTGCTCTATGCTCACGTATATGAACAGGCAGCAGTTAGGGAATGATAGGAAATATTTGCGCCTGCTGCACGCCTGTAACACAGCAAACAAAGCATAAGCTTATCTGCTGCTCAGATACACCTAAGCCAACTTCAGTCACAGCTCAACTTTACCTCAGTAACATCCATCACAGCTCAACTTTATCTCAGTAACTTCTATCACAGCTCAACTTTCCCTCAGTAACATCCATCACAGCTCAACTTTACCTCAGTAACTTCAGTCACAGCTCAACTTTACCTCAGTAACTTCAGTCACAGCTCAACTTTACCTCAGTAACATCCATCACAGCTCAACCTTACCTCAGCAACATCAGTCACAGCTCAACTTTACCTCAGTAACATCCATCACAGCTCAACTTTACCTCAGTAACATCCATCACAGCTCAACTTTACCTCAGTAACATCCATCACAGCTCAACCTTACCTCAGTAACATCATCACAGCTCAACCTTACCTCAGTAACTTGAATAAAACTTTCAAATAAAACTTTTATTTTTATTGAAAACAAATGCCTTTCCGATCTAAAATGAGATGTGAAAAAGCAAAAGACTGATTTCGGCAACTGGCGGACGCAAACTCGGATCGTTTACGTCAAAAAACACTAAATATTCGCTAACGTTAGGTATTAGATCTTGAGGTAAAACAGCCTTACACTGTTTGCCTTTTTGAACATATGTTCGCTACTCTGCGATAATGATGCTGCTGCCTGCTTTCTCTTCCGTCTCTCCTGCTCTTTTCGCCCCATATTATATGGATGTAGGATGCCGCCTCACTGCTGCGCAGTGGGTTGTTTTGTCACGTGCCATCAAGGAGAATTTTTGTTAGGGCCGTAGTTTGGTTTAGATTTTATTAGGGATTCCAATTATTATGCACCATTATTTAAAATAATAATTTATTACCAAAAAATAACGAACAAATTTGGGACCTTTGGCTGGGTGGGCAGGGTTCGTTCGAACCACCCGAACCCCCCTGGCTACGGGCCTGGATTGGCACATATGTAGCCAACCTCAGTCTCGTCTTTCCTCCCATGTCTTCTTTCTTCGCGACACCTGGCTCCCTCACTTCGCGCCACTCTTTCCAGACCAACCACTCTGGACTTATTTCTTATTTCGTGCTGCATTCAGTGCAGTCGGACATTTGAGATTCGCTCGAAAATGTCAAATTGCCGTCATTTTTCTTTTAATTCATTTCGAACTGGGGTGGCAGCAGGAGTGGCAATTCTTTATTTTAGGGTGACCTTTGCCACCCCGGGAGATCCGCCTATGCTCATAGACATGAGAGAGGTTCTGTTTCTCTTTAGTGACACTGCTGTTTTGTCACTGACATGGGCAAAACTTACATGGTTACATGGGTACAGTTCTTTCTTATTTAAAAAGTAATTGATGGCTCAAACAAATAAACAGTAAAAATGTCTTGTTTCGTAAATGTATTTCTTTTTTAAATAGAGATTGCGGTTAGTCATCTTTTTTTCTTGAAAATGTAAGCTTAAATTATAAACTAAAACAACACATCAATTTAACTTCATGACAATATGATGTTCCGTTTAATTAATAAATACATATTAAATTTACATAATAAAAGTATGTTCATTTTACACATTTGTTTTATGCTAGAACTCCTTAATTAAATTAGATGGAAATATGTGTAATAAAAAATAATTAAATCTGCCTTTTTTTCAAATTAGACATTTTTTTTGGTTGAAAAATTCAGTAGTTTTACTGCCCTTAATCAGCTTTAATCTGTGTACTTTTAATTTCAATTATCTTAGGAAATAGATTCCTAGAAATTAAGATAAAAATTAAGGTAATTTTAAGTGGTAAAATTAAGGGGTTTGATGTGTGGAGTGCTGTCCACAAAAAAGTGTGCCGCATTGTGCAGGCATGCAGGCATTGTGCTCACCCGCTGACAAAATTCCCGTTATAAGTGTCCTCAATAACTGCAGCATCTGGCTGCTTAAAAAGTCTGAGCCCTGGAACTCCGCTACCTCCTCCATTGGCGTTAAGACTCTTACAGTGAGCCGCTGCTCGGTTTTTCAAGCCGACTTTAACACCCGACCGTTTCGTTTTAATTTCGGCCATGGTGCGACTTTATAAAACTTACATTTTAAGTCCCTCCACCACATTGTACCACTCCAACAATTTTCTTTTGTTGCTGATGCTACTACTTAATCCACCAAACTGATTTTTTCATGCCTCATCTTCAGTAAGCAAGACGCTATTTTTTTTTCTTTTTTCCACGTGTATTGGCCATAGTTTTTTTAAGAAAACCTTCAACAAAGCGGGTACTTAAATAGATTTGCATATTCGAATATGTTTAATTATGGGAGGAGTCGGAGCGTTCGTAAAATTTCAGTTGATTGGGATTTATAAAGAGAAAGTGCTTAGAACTTTGCTTAAAGTTTTGTGCATCTGGATTTTTTTGTGGCTTATGCACATATCTAGTTTTGTTAGCAGGCTATGTTTGTGTGAATTCTATGCACAGTGTTATACATGAGGCCCCTAGTGAGTTGTGGTTTGGATCAAACCATTAATTATGAAAAGCCACAAATTAAGGGAATTTGTTTCATTTTGTCCTTGATTCACTTTTTAGTGAATTTTTGAGGACTTGAAGAACACATACTCACATTCTTCTTTTCAATCATGCTTATTTATTGACTTACAGAAGATGAGGAAACAATGAATCACAAAAAAGAGAAGAAAGACAATTGGGCAAAACACCAAGTTTAAAATCTTGATTAGTCTGTGTGGTACATCTTGACAGGTCACCATTTACCTTCCTGCTGTGTTTATCTTCCTTCATCTAACAATCTGCCACACCACTCCAGCCAATCAGAGACTTGTGAAGAAGACCATTCACCAGAGTTGGAACCAGGCTTTAAAGAAGGTGGACCTGCATGAAATGGGTTGTGGACCACTGAATCACACAGTGTGAAGATTTACTGGTTACAGCCATTTTGATTAGAGAACTGAAAGATGTAGATTTAAGAGTCACAATCAGAAGAAAAAGCTAAAAGAGTGATCAGCCTCTCAGCGATAGAAGAGAAGCACAGCAGCTTCGGTGATCTCTCGGGAGGCGCTCCAGCCTAC